>CM067352.1:945826-950826 GCA_034190875.2 Urechis unicinctus | reverse complement strand
CATCCAAAAGGCGCGTCGTTCGTATAGTATTAGTATTGACACGGAAAACAAAGCAGCTCAATATAACAATAACCAGGGGAACCAGGAGAATCAGGTCAAAATGATATGAATTGATGTGATGTATCGCGATCCACGATACATACTTGTGACAATGAATTAGGAACACGAACTCAAGGCCTTGGTTTTAATGTGTCACTTAACCCGGACTGTTGAATGTACGATGCATATTACTCCCATATGGCCGAGTCTAGGAATGAATCTCAACGACTAAGGCACTCTATACAATATCCGATTGGACACGCAGTGGTGTGGTTAACTGGGGTAGGATGATTACTAGTGTCAAGGGACGTTTAATCGACTGGACGGGCATGTAATAGGGGGATATTAAGTGTACAAGAGGAAAAAGGGAAAATGATCGCGGACACTTGGATCACTCGTTGCTCTAGGAAGATAAGGTTTATCACATTTAGCAGCTTTAAGGGTAACTCCGTACCACTGCAGTGATATTGTAAAATGTCACATTTTACAGTTTTACAACAAATTCCCATTGCGGGATACCGGCAATAAGGTTTGTACCACCCAAACATTATCGGCGTTCTCGTAAAATGAGGAAGAAAACCATGTCGGCAAAGGGGCTGCAACGCAATACAGCCAGCCGCTGCAGCATAGTGAATCCTTACAAATATGTGCACCACAAATAGGCAAGCTGGTGCATAACGCATTAACAATTTTGTGACGCATTATTGTGTAATATTGAGGCAATGTTAAATAGGAGACTACTAAATATGTTACAAAGCAATACATTTCTTCCTTGATAAATCGAGAGCAGTGTTACATGGATATTGTTTGGAAAAAAACTACAATACTGAGACATCATATCACGAAGGTACTCCAAATGGTTTGTCTGGTCAGGTGTATCGTCTTAGTATCAGACCCAATCTGTTGACATTAACGGAATCGCATCGCTACACTACTTGTACAGGGGTAATGAATTTTCATGATTAAGTAAACCACAACCTGTGCTCGGCAACGTGATTGCGATGAGGAGGGCAATAACAGTCACCTCTTTAAAAATTATTGCTATAGAGTGAATTTCTATAAACCACATGTGGGATGCGTGGCTGCTGTACAAACTTGCTCAAATGCAGCCCAATATGCAGCGCAAAACCGCATATTCTATATTTGACATACTCCTTTTAACAGATAGAGTGCGGACAACTCCCTGAAAAGCTACAATAATTTCGTTCTCATAATATAAAAAAACAAGTTCTCTTTCTTGCAATAGAACGAGCCAATATCACAGGAGGTATAATGCGCTATGAATTTCGTTTGAAGTGATTGCTTATATGATTATTAACTGTTCCGTTGTGCCATGTTGGTGACCTTTGTGAAAATTGTATATTTCAGTCTATCATTCATACAACGATTGATTCTAGAGCATGTTAACCAAGCCTTCACCGTGCGTCACGATTCTAACAAATCATGTTTCTGTAATTTGACTGCATGATTGACGTGTCAAATTACCACACATTATGACGACAATGTTCAAAGGTTAGTATATCCTATCAACATCAAGTACCACATATACATAATATTACATGGGTGCGATATATAATACGCTGATATTCCTTTAATATCTACCAATGACGTGATTGCAGCTTATTAATATCGGGGCAATAAATTAGCCGTCCGACATGGCGACAAATATCAGCTGGCCTACAAACCTTGCCTGAGTATTGCGACTGCACTTCTCCAATTATGCTATCAAATTGCTTGCGCTGTTGACCAGCACCATGCTGTTACTTTCATGCTTCTTGACCTAAGCGTAGCGTTTCAGTACTGTCGATCATAAAACCGTTAATGGTGTCTTTCAGGCTACCGAAAATGCTGTTAACACAACTCTGGATGGACACCTTTGGAACCCGATCACCATAACTCCAACTACATATATCAGCGTTGCTAGTATAGATAAATATACATATATATAAACATGCATATATATATATGTATATATATATTCATATATATATATGTATATATATGCATATATATATAAAAATACATTTATATGTCGATTAACTTATGTACAAATATATAAATATACATATATATATATATATCAATATATATTAATATATATATATACCTGTATAACTACATATACTAAGAGCGTCAGACGTCAACCTTCACAAACTAAATATCCATCGTATCTAATTATGACAGATCAGCGCATGTTGCAGCTTTCCTATTTGCCATAGCTAGCGTAATTTAATAGGACGTTTGGGCCACGTATTTCCTATGCGCTACGTTAAGTGGACAATCGACAACAAAATACATTATTCTGAACAATATACTGACTATGCCAGGCAGGCAACGTAAATAAGGAAAGCTAACTAGCTAGGTAAAGGCATTAACTCATTCAACCTGTGGTTGAACGGAATTCACTCTATAGCATGACTTTTAAAGGGATGCTGTTGCACTTTTCACCCCAATAAAGTTGCCGATGGAAGCGTAATACCCCGTTTCGATAATATACTTTCTCCATAACTCTAGGACATATGGCGGAATTAGGGTTTTAAACCGCCCAGTGTAATGCAATAAACCACAGATAATTGCAATTCGATGGATGAAGGAGAGCAACAGCGCCAATAAAATACATGTACATATTGGCGTTTTTTTCCAGAGGAACATCCTTCGTTTATATTAGTGAGATCAATGACCTATCCCAAACCAGCTGCATTTGTTGCGACAAGATCAAAGAACGCGATCATTGTCATGTAACATAGTGACATGCTTCATTGTCATGTAACAGAGTGATGTGTTTCATTGTCGTGTGACAGAGGTATATGCTTCATTATCATGTAACACAGGGGAATGCACAATTCCTCTTGTGCTCCGTACATTCTGTGTTTGTGCCCTTAGCAATTGCTGTGACCTAAACGCAGAGAAATATAAATAGCAACAAGGACATTGATGGCTTGATTTAGCATCATGCCTAACAAACGCCTAGTAGTGTCCGTATTACGCAAAATACATTGTCATATACGAACACGAGGTTATGTATGTTTGTAAGGTGTATTTGCAAATGTCGGAATCACTTTTTGTAGCGATTTCAAATGTGCCGAAAATGTTTATTTTGTTTCCTGTGTGGTATGTGCAACAATAATGTCGACATTATGTCTGAGACAGCACCATTGTATATTTTATAACAAACATAGAGACAGAAGAAGTTAACAGTGACCATGACCATTTAGCGAGATTATTGTTCAGCGTCGAGAGGACCGCATTTCGCTTTATCCTACCGCGTTGTGATTAGTCTCTGATGGTTCTATATATGTGGCTAAATTGCCTCCTAGCATGTATAAATTAGACGATAATATTTAACGTTAGGCAGTTAAAAAAAATTCCAGATAAAACTTCACATAAGAAGGATGATATTGAATTAGCCAATAATAACTACAAGGGTTTTTTCGTCGTGCAACTAGCAGCAGTTTGTGCACCCATACACATAAATAATCGGCCTAATTGAAAGCTCCAGTAAAACCGATGTGTCAGCAATTTCAACCTTCATCCATGAATAGGGAACTGAGCGCCGTGCAAAAAATAACATAGTAAGCGGTGCAATGGTTTCCAAGAAGTGTTCAAAGGCTAAATACCATTTAGAAGTTTGATGGTTCCCGCACAATACAAGTATGTTGGTTCGATATTATGCTCCATCGATTCCGAGCTTCAAACGGATAAACGTTGAATCAAAAACATAGTACCGCAATGATCAAGGTCTTTGCTGTAAATAATGAGGAAAGTAAAACCTGTGGAAAATGCTGTCGAAATAACTAATGAAGCCACAGGTACATTTTGCGACGTATCACAATGATTTACTTAGCAAGCATGCCTGTGACTAAATGTTTAAGGTTTATGGAGTTTGTTTTATTTCAGCTGGTGTTATTCCGCTAGCCATAAACAAGAAGTTGTTTAAGAAGGGGCCGTTTATGCCGGGGCATAACGTACTTCTAACGGTATACCCTGTTTGCGCCAATTTGAATGAATTATTTTGCACTTATTTTACCTATTGTTGTGAGCCTAAGTAACACGTTGTATAAGAAGATTCCCAAACTTTGTGCACATCATGGCCTTAACTGGGAATCTACAAATGAGACACGTGTTATTAGTTTAACCCCGAAATGGAGACGTAAAATTAGTTTAGCCAATACCCACGGGAGTCATAGTAAATGCCACGGTAAAAACAACCTGCAGTCACAATCTATGAGCAAAAGTTTTAGCCTCTCCCTGGGAAAGACTCCCCACCCGAAACCACGTTTAATGTAGGGTTTTTGATGAATCATATGATTTGTCGGACTTCCTGAATTTGGACAACATCTCTGGTGTTTGCTGATTAGACGGGAGCTTTCCAGGTGTCATTCCATTAATCATGCGTACTATGGCTGTATGGCATGAATGTATGAATGTATGTATGTATGTATGTATGTATGTATGTATGTATGTATGTATGTATGTATGTATGTATGTATGTATGTATGTATGTATGTATGTATGTATGTATGTATGTATGTATGTATGTATGTATGTATGTATGTATGTATGTATGTATGTATGTATGTCTGTATGTATGTATGTATGTATGTATGTATGTATGTATGTATGTATGTATGTATGTATGTATGTATGTATGTATGTATGTATGATGTATGTATGTATGTATGTATGTATGTATGTATGTATGTATGTATGTATGTATGTATGTATGTATGTATGTATGTATGTATGTATGTATGTATGTATGTATGTATGTATGTTTTTATGTATGTATATGTATGTATGTATGTATGTATGTATGTATGTATGTATGTATGTATGTATGTATGTATGTATGTATGTATGTATAAATATAGGTTTGGGATGCAAATATGCATGAATATTTGTGCGCAGGCTTGAATATATTTATGTATGCGTGCATAGATGTTATTTGGTCGTCGTTTGTA
>CM067352.1:898328-945726 GCA_034190875.2 Urechis unicinctus | reverse complement strand
CTTTAAAGAGGCTCTTTTGTATGCACTGGCAGGCAGCCACTAACTGATCGCTCCTCAGGGAACAGTAGGAATATGAAAATACGTGGCAGACACAAGCGGTCTAAAACCTGATATCCACGGCTCTGACTAACCCCTGTATTGTGTTTGCGCGAGAGATTAGAAGTGTGCTGGTCTGTGTGTAAGAAAAATTTATGAGCAAATATTAAATTATTAGTGAGGTGAGAATTAAACAGGAAAAAACAAATATATGTATTTTTTTAGATGCAATCAATGAAATTCTCACAACAATGTTGTGCTAAACCACTTAAGATTCTCTCTTTAGTGGCTGAATTGAGTTTGCGTGATATAGCATCTAACTTAACTCCCCTCAGAAATACAGCTGAAAATATCAAAGGGAATTTATAAAGTGTTCAAAATGGAACATCCGAGATACGACTCCATTTAATGGATGTGAGGGAAAGTAGTATTGGGACTTGGATAATTACAATGTTGCTTGTAAAATCGCTACCGATTATTTGCACGTTTTACTATTGGACACATCTAATAGTTGACAGTCACCACCGACGTTGCTATAGGTCCAGGGATATAAAACATTTAGTCAACCAATAGGATTTTGGCAGTCATCATTAACTGCTATATTACTTTGTTCAATTAATTAGCTATTGTTATATTATTTCCAATATTGAATTAATCCTGCCCTCTAATATTAAGTGAAAATACGTAAAAATATAAATATATTCAAACATAAGCATCGATTGTTATTTTGTATTTACTTGAAATTGCATAGATGCCTTCATTTTAAAACACATACCCAAATTAGTAAAATCTGCAATGATGGCATTTATCCCATGAATTCGATTACAAATGCACACAGTGGGCCTAAATGTTGATTTTGTGTTTAGCAAAATGTTTGCTTAAATATTCAATAATGTATTCAGCGTATTGTGCGACATGATTGATTTTCATGTGCTGCATGTACGTTTTCAGACATGCAGCATGAGTGATCACTAAACCAATATCCCCCCTTACCTGTGTCGCTCACTCTGGTATACTCAACCATTAATCAAATCAAATGAAAGGGTTTGATGTGGGATCCACCTAGACAGTTATAATGAGATGTAATATGTGCTCATTGACTAATGAATCCACATCGGATCGAAAACGAACACCACAGAGATGAAATACCAAAATCATACCATGGTGGTCAACTTGGTAGGCTTTTCGGACACTTATGGGTGATACAATATAGATTAGTGCAATGGGAAACATTTATTTGTACATGTTATTAAAGATCATTGGTAAGTGCTGACAACTATGGGCGCATAGACCTTTATAACATATCCTGTGTGGATCATGTAGCCCCCGATTAGTGATTTGGATAATAATTTTTAAGGTAGAAAATAGAAACGTGGAACTGACGCTAGACATATTTATTAGAATACAAACGTAACTATACTCGCGATGCTTGACTATGTTAGGCAGCTGGGTACTGTTCAACTGAAAATATTTTGCATTGCTTTTAAAGACATACTGCACTAGCTGAACATGAATACTTAGCAACGGTGCACCCTATGCTTTCTGGTCATCTTTCTCACGTCAACAACGCATTGTACTTCTTCATAGACACAGATAATATTTATTCTCGATTATGTAAGTAATTAGTTAAAATACCATCAATCTAATCCATATAACAGAGCGTAGAATAAAATATGGCAGAAAGCTATAAGACGATTTAGAGGTCATTCCAGAAGCAATAAATACGACCTAATTGCATAAAATTGCAACCCATCCCGATTTGGTTTGCTCGCAGATCATGAAAAAGGTGTGGTTATGTTGATGACTGGTTGCTTCGTCAATCATAATCGACCAGACGCATGGATGCATTAGCATGATCATGTTTTATCTATATAAATAATTTGGTGTGCTTCCGTTCTTGGTTTGGATCATAAATATCAATTAGGGCAAGCAATTTGAAATGACGGTAAAATCCTGGACACACGAGTCAGCTCGGTATCTTCATATTTGCTATTTTCCTCGAGTAGCTATCAGCATGCCCCGGAAACAAAACAACCGTCCGTCAAAATATTCGTCCTTAGTGTTCCTATGAAACCGTCCATTTATCATTCCCATACACCTCAGTCATCAACCTAAATAGGGCAGCTAAATATAGGTCAAAGGAGATACAACCGAGCATACTTGGGACGTCTATCAATGTCTCTATATTTCTGGTGTATCAACCGACTTCACAAACTGTAGACAAATTCTTGAATCCACCAGTTATTCAAAGCTTGGGACTGACCGTTATTCTAGTAGACATGAACGCTGTTAACGACCTGTTTTACCTTAGTGACCAACATCTGTGCATACATATGTGTGATAAGTCATACATAATGTTCAATTCTCCTCCCTGTAACATATGCCTTGCACTCAGTTCATCTCGGGCGATGATACAAATTGTGTATCACATTTTTTCGTCACATATCCATAATGACACTAACACGTGATGGAGTTGCAATGAACATATAAATCATACCGCGAGTTGTTATTATTTATAACATCTATCACATTAGTGTTACAGGTAAACGTACCAATGGTGATCGCGCAGTTGGATATCTTATTCCAATAGGAAGAACACATAAGATTTGATACACTGGTCGTATTACCATATTGGTAAGTGTAAAACACTTATATCAATAAATGATTTCCTTTAACTGGTTGCAAGCACTTTTTATGATGATGCGTTTATCAACTGCACATGCTCTAACGATTTGAAGAAAACGCAGTCATTGCAACAACGTTGAGACCATTATATGTTCCTTAATAATTGAAATATACCTGATAGACTGCTAATTATATAGTTCTAACGACAGATAGTTGAGCAATATTTTAGAAATCGGTAACGACATCTAGGAGAATAATTCGTCATATGCAAGCGTTTACAAAGTGATATACATCAGTGCCATAACCAAACCATCAGTTTACTAGTCAAAGTAATCTGGACAGGTCAAGGAATATAGTTACCGAGACATGGTGTAGATAAAGTTGTCCTAGGGGGCAATAGCACGCTGGGAAGACTGTGAACCGTATGCTGAAATTGCCGAGATGGGAAGTATTTCATTCGCTGACATAATGACATATAATCAGTCCATGGATCTTGAAACCTTAGGTAAATTGCTGCGTTTGGTTTGATTCTACAATCAAAATCTGCTCTTACCCAGCACAGTCAAATCCCATCAGTAATGACATCGCTACCCAAAATGTACACTGACTCTGTTGTCATCAACCTGGATCAAGCCTCAACCCAATAGTAATAGAGGCTTTCACATTTTCGGGTTTCCGTCGCGGCCGCCAGGCGGCGATACTGATCTTCCACCGGAAATAGGGGCATGTTTTTCCAAAATGAATGTAGAGATTTAAGCTGTGGCGAATATTCGCCGTTTTATGTTTGATATTGGTGTTAATTGGGAGAAATCAGGAATATCATTCTATTGGCTATATAGACTGCGCGGAAGCGACCATGGTTTACTTGCGCCGCAGTGGACTGCAACGCCGATGTTTGCAAGAAAACGAAAAAACACCCGTAGATGACAATACAGTTTCCGTCAGTTGTATTACTGACGTGACAAGTATATAGTCTGTGTAATTGCAATTGCCAGACATCAGAATAATTAAGGCGACAGGCCAGGCGTCATGTCTCTTCATCAGGCGATAATGCTGGATTAGACCTTGCATTGGTATAGAAGACAGCTACTGCAAACAACACGGCCACAGCATGTTTTCAATCACCATCATCTCTGCAAAGAAAGAGGAGAAAGTAAATAAACTTTCGACCTCTCTTCCACCTTACGACAGCATCACATAAAACAAAGCACACAGTTAATATTGTACCAGCAAGTCTTCATAGGTAATTATACATGTTAATGAGATGTGTGACATACCTTAAATCAACTTTCTTAAGTTAAATATTCTAATTATATAAATTAAGAATCTATGGTACAAGATGGGTACATTGTATGGTTGCTCGGACTGGGACTGCACCATAACACATCCACCCCCCCCACCCCCGATGATAACACCTCACGATGATTCAGGGATTTATATTCAACTGCATGTATGTGTCTGTTAAGGAACAGCGGATATCCCATTTCGCTTTCAAATGATGCCACCGTGCTAGAACTCCATTTGCACTTGGTCCTTAAATGAATAAGGCAGTAAGTCTCAGTTAACTCAAGTGCATTTGACATGTCGGCCTATCATGCAGAAAGTTTGTTGGGATCTGGGAAATTGACTTGCTGACCCTCTATGCTGGTAGTTCTTTATTCATTGTAAATATGCTCTCTGTCATCTTCCCCACCCAAGTTCACAATATTTACGGAGCTGCAAGCATTTCTTACTAAATATACGAGCTTGGTTTTCGTATAACTCGAGCAAAGGATTCGAGGTAAGTTTTCAGCTGGAGTACTTTCCACTAAGAAGGAGACAGTGATGACATGGTGCAGCAACATACACGAACGTTAACTTCGAAATGATATCAAGTGAATACAGATGTTCTTGCAGAATACTCTCCGGACGACAGGAGATGAATGTACGTTCACAATTTTATGGTAATCACTAGGATCACTTTTTTAAGATAATCTCTATTTCGCCAAATAAAATTCCAAGCAAAAAGCTTTTTTCTCCCTCTATTGATTGTTTAGATTCAGAGAAAGCGCATTCGCGCCATATTGCATCAAGCTTCTTATTGAGTTATTGATCCAAATGAGCATAACCTCTATGCATTTATCCAGTCATTACTGATGTATTACACAGAGGTGATACGAACTCAAAATATATAGACGGAATAACAGCAAGATGTACGTCAATACGTTTGTTAATTCATTGAATTACCGTTGGATCAGAGGCATAGTCGTAATAATAGTAGTCGTTCTGAATGACGCAATTCCACATTTTCAAACTGGGTAGCAGCAAAATACACTTCAATTGATTAATAGAAATACACTACTTCGCAATCAAAGTGCAGAAATCGCTGTGACATATGCAATATTTGTGACAAAATACGATCATAGAAACCATTATATACCCATTTAAAACTAAATTAAACATCTTAATTAATATGACCGTTAACAATTATTATAACATCTTGAACTCTACGGAGGCTGATACAATGTCAGCTTAACTGCTGCGATTCCGTGATACAAGGGAGCAACGTTTAGTCGTTCGGACATACTCAAGTTTTTCTCAAATATTCAGGCAACCCCGATTTCTTTCCGCGTTATTTTCCAATTTGGCATCTCGCTGTATGTCAAGAAGTATTACCTTTGCACAAAATGTTTATATTTTGGTTAAGGATGATTGCTGGTGGCACCATGCGATCCAAATTGCTGTTTCGGCCAACAAAATGATAAATCACTACTTTATGATATTACAATCAATTAAAATGCAGTACCTCAGCTACAGCAAGAAACGTAAGCGATTAACATAGCAATTGGTGATACAATTGCTCATTGATCGGAACCAATGGCTTCATATGAATGCTTCATTTATTAAAGCTAACTATATACATACCTTCAAATATGACAGTATGCTCCATCATTCGTGTGGCACTAAGTGTATTCAAGATTCCCACGCCCATTACTTGAATTAGATAGGCATAGATAAAGAAGACTAAGATAAAAATGTCATATCGGTAAGTGAGCACATTATATGGCCGTGTATTTAATCTCTTGCTGAATACGTGGAGCATTACACTGTATCAAGATCTACGGCTATGGGTTTTAGTCATTGTGTCAACTAAGAAATCAGCTGTGTTTGTCTCAGCTCATATCGGCCAGTCGTCTTTGCCTAACTATTAAAGGGTCATTGTACACTGCGTATTAATGAATTTCCGTTAATTATCAGAGGGCGCCGAATCAATTATATCGTGAGGCGACGGAGATAGCCGTACATGGTATATTGTTGTACCAATTATGCGCCGTGTATTGGTAATGTCACTACGTGAGCATTAAGAAAAGACAACAATGGGGCATTTATTGCAATGCTAGGCTTAGTGTTAAGCCGCAACGTTCTCAGCGCAATGTTTTCATTCATTTAAAGATAACACATTCGATGAGTGATGATCGGTTAGCTCGGGGACAATTGACAGTTTTGTGTCGTCAATATACAGCTAACCCCTCATCTACTTGGCTAAACATATTGTCCAAAATTTTCTTTAATCATAGAGTGTAAATAATAGCATGAGGCAGCCATGATAGCTCTAAGTTAACAAGACATGATTAATTCGTTGCAGTTCCATTAATGCAGTGTATCGGTGATTTATACGATGTCATCGCACGACCATCGCAAAAAGAAAACGCTAGCGTATTGCTGACGTCACGAGGCAGTGAGGCTGAGTTATAAAGTGAGACCATTAGATGGAACGATAACACTATGGGTGCGATATTTTCACTATTTTGATCACAGCCCCATGCATGCGAATTAAAAGAACAGCTTCGGTGTGATTCCGTTTTCAACCACTTGGTGATTTCGCCGTTGCAATGCGTGAGGATGATTGTGATCTTTGGATGCTGTCTATTAGACGTCCTCGCCAATATCACATAACCCCGTTTTGCACGCTGATTGCACACGTCCGGCGCATGGAAGGAATAAGTATATGGAATTATTTAGCCGATGGGTCGGATAGAAGAGTTCCATGTATAACAGTAGTATTTCCTGGCAATAGTAGTATATCCTGGCAAAGGCCAGCCTGGAACGAAATTCTGGATTAAGCGGATTATACAGGAGCGGTTTGCCAAAATCACTATCTTTTTTTCATAAGCTTAAGTAGGCCAAAATTGATATCTTCCTCACTGCTTTGATGGCTGCTCAATAAACAACGAACATCGCAACTTTGCACGTGCCGTCGATTGAATCAAAATGCAACCACTACCATAACTAAGGCAGTCCTCAAAAGTCAGTTTAGAGCTTTTTCCCATTTAGACTGATATCCGTTTCAATACCGTGGAAAATACGTACACACTCCTTGTATTGCACATCGATATGGTTATGTTAACTTTTGTCGGCGTATCCATGACGAACTCACTGGATCATATAACCTCTAAACAATTAACGATTTGCCCCATAATATTTTATCATTACGCAGATAAATTGCTCCTGATATTGACAATATGTATATCAAACGAAATATCAAAAAACGAATGTAGCTATGGCCCTGTAAAAAATACGTGCTATTGTTCGACAAAATGTAATTTTGACACTTTCGTCAGCCTATCATTGTTTATAAAACACATCCAGCGAATTGAAAAATCATTAAGTAGACCAAGTTTGTTATCATATCATAGTGCTTATAAACCCGCACTGGAATATATCCGCTAACAGTGCATCGTGTTTGTATGCGATAGCGAACTGGGTTGTTTACAGCCAACACAGTATGGTGATGTTGTAAAATACACAAATAAATTGTAGCACACATTGATGTTTGGGTTCGCAGAATCATGCTCACCTGACAACACGCAGGCCTATTGTGTACTCGAACCAAAAATCCGAAAAGAAAGTTTCAACACATATTAGTCTCAGACAAAGTGATATGTGTCTGTATTGTCGCAATGGGTCACTTGATATTGCAATGAGCTTTGGCATTAAGTATCGCATACTTTATTTTTTCCATCGTTAACACATACTGCTATCACGACGTTATTGGCAACCAAGTTCCGAGAGTTTTGCATGCTGATATATCTGACATTGCCTTGAGATCTATCAATGTTGCTTCTCTGTTCATTTATTCCATTATAGATCAGCAATAAACCTTAGGAACAAATGGTCCAACTGATTAAAATGCATCTCATGCGTAATTTATGAGCAACCACTTCTCAATACCTAACAATCCAAATACGCCCACCCCGTTCCCTAGGCCACTACCACTCCTCCTCGTCTCCACTCCTTGGAAGGAAATTTAAAAAGCCTGGCACAGAGAGATAACATTGTTCCGCTTTGGCGTTTATACCCGCTGACCTACACATTAGGTTTCCAATTTCAGAGTATCTACGCAACTCACGCGTCAATGATTATGGGCTACGATCGTGAAGATAAATCCACTCATGCATTCAATATTAACCAGTAAATGATTGCCTGTCAGCGCTGCATGGGGTTGCTGTTAACCACACATAATGTTTAATGCTTACCCTTATGCGAATGCCAGCTATAATGGAGTGATTATTTGCGACATTATAACGCAGGACTGAGCAGTACATCTATGTGGACCAATACATTCTCAGAGAAAAGAAATATCACATTTAACTGATTGACCTGCGCTGACTTCCTGCAATGCCTTTTAATAAAATGAGTAAAACATTAAAAACCAAAAGATAAAAATGTAATGTATCGATATGAAGCTGTGAGATTATTAATTACAAATGGTATCGAAAGTATATGTATTAACAAAACGCATGGCCTTTTCAGGAGCTTTATCATTAACTAAACATGATGTATCTAAGTGTTAAGCATATTCCTGTTGTATGGCATACCAACCGACAATGCATTGCCCATTTGTCGTACTTGCTGTAATGTTTGCGGTACTAAGTAATAAGCTTTTCCTTGAGTCAGCCAAATCATTATCAATCTATCCCGGGCCTGAACAGCATGATTTCTTTAATAAATTTGATTGCTTGTATAAGCATATATTGTCATAACAAATAAGATTTTTCTCCAGCTGCATTGAATTTGATAGGACAGAACTGGAAGCTAGCGGTTTTGTCTAGAGTTAACGATGAGTAATAGAAAGGCATTTGCAGCAGCTTTCTTCGAATAACCGATCATATCATAATGACCGTCATCAGTACATATGTAGGAAATTGCTATCAAACGATCAGATAATGCGAATGCCAGCTAATCACAGTCAAATTATTCCGCTAATGCGCTACCCACATTACCCATACGGATGACAAACCAGACTAGTTCAACTAAACTTCATACAACGGCTTAGCAATTATACTTTACGTTTTGTAATGGCCGTCTCCTCCAAGAGCACCGCAGTTGTTTGAGACGATAAGCGATTTATAACATAGCAACTGCATTCGTTGGAATAGAATGACGTTGGGCATATTCAACAAGCATATTAGTGGTCTGCCTTAGATTTGCAATCGTAAGGTAGTTCGCAATGGATTTTTGCGATATGTGTAATGGGGATACTGGTCATATGTATACCCCTAACATTTGCTCTGTGTTGCAAATATTTCGTGAACCATCTTAGTGTTCCCCAGGGCTTTTCCAGCGTTTGCCAGCTTATTGCAAGCCCTCAGCTCGATGTTGACGTTGGTATTTCATATTTAGAACGCCGCCATCATACATGGATAACGACCAATATAAGACATTTCCCTTTCCGTTGCTTAAATAAGCCAGCTTAATTTGTTCACGAAGGTTATTTGATGTCTAGTAAATCTGATAGGAAATCAGGCAGAGTTCTGCCTTCCTAATCACCAGATAGATAAAGAAATGTCAGCTAGATGGCTTTTTATGTTCCTTTGTGGGATAATAATGCCATCAATAATCCCCTAAATGGCACTTTGTTGTCAACATTTGAACCCTAAATGAGGTGGATATTCAATGTTCCTTAGTAACAAATGACTTATCGGTCCAATGAGATAGAGTCAGTTATATGGCGCACTAGGATGGTTTATTGATTACAGCACCATTGCCTCCTTTATAGATCTATTGATTAATGGTGCATATTAAGACGACACAAATGTTTTCATAGAAATTGTTTCGTTACACCTGAAGCGTTACACCACCATTTCGCGTGGTATTATTTTCTGAATGGCGAAGACAAAATTTGTATCACTGAAATCAGTTTCTCGTTGACAGTTACTATTTGCCCCTACTCAGTTCAGTTATCAGACGCTCATACACACAGTATATTGTATCATTCATAACTATCGCACATTTTAAATCCAAACCCCCGAACGGTTTCTCCATTCATATGCGCCAATACATACCTGCGTGCATTCCTCAAGGTCACTAACTGTGGGCGGCTCGTTTACTTTATCTGCAGTCTTGTTCATATTATATGCCTTGATTTCTGATATTCTTTATTCGTTTTAACGAAGATTAATCTTAAGTCCAACTATCCCTTGTATATGCTTCGTGTAGGATGACAAAGGGGCGCAAATGAACGGAGCAGGCAATACACATTGCTATAAATTAAATAATGAATTGTATTTGCGGAGCCCTGCATGCTGTTGCCGCCTGATATGACACAAAAAACATACTATGATAACATCACCTTCAGTCGAGTTTACAATTGACATAAGTGTTAAATGGTTTCGAAACTATCTGACCCTGGACAAAACTACTGCAGGGAGCTAATTCGATAAACTAGATACCACTGTTGATTGCTTGTCTTTGTTTGATTCTATTGGTAAACGGCAATTGTCTCGCATATATAATTAAATTTCCCCTATTACTTGTGGGTAGCCCTGTAATATGATGCGATGTAACACACATTGCTATAAATTAAATAATGAATTGTATTTGCGGAGCCCTGCATGCTGTTGCCGCCTGATATGACACAAAAAACATACTATGATAACATCACCTTCAGTCGAGTTTACAATTGACATAAGTGTTAAATGGTTTCGAAACTATCTGACCCTGGACAAAACTACTGCAGGGAGCTAATTCGATAAACTAGATACCACTGTTGATTGCTTGTCTTTGTTTGATTCTATTGGTAAACGGCAATTGTCTCGCATATATAATTAAATTTCCCCTATTACTTGTGGGTAGCCCTGTAATATGATGCGATGTAACACGATGTAACACCTACTATAGCACAAACTATACCTAACAGCAGGGGCAACATAGAATAGTTATTCAGTATTATTTGTTCCTGGTCATCTATTGCATTTTATCATCTCCTTAGGGTGATAAATGCTTCAACGGGGTGTACCTCAGAACAGACGTTGTACTCTCAACTAATTTAAGGTTCTAGTAGACCATATACTATGAAAGAGATTGATCGCGGTGCCTAAATCATGGCTTACTGACAAATGGATGATTCAATGTGGATCAGTTTTAGTTGAGTTTAGTTAGTTGAAATCCCCATCAAAACAACTATCATCTACAAACACACATTGCCTGAATTATAGTATATATTTTATCTGAAATATTAAGATACCCCTATTTTCTATCCCTTTTGACCACCATACGCCCTTCCACTTGCGTACCATTTTGATTTAGATTACCTTGGTGTGCCACTGACTGAGATATGTAACTCAATAAGAGGGCAGCTTGGGTCTCACGTAATCATAAACTCAATGCAGTATTCACACATCGCAACCTAATGCACATATTGCGATAGAAAGGAGCCTAAACGTTTGGCGTTCGATTTGTATACAGCCTATCAAGTTGGCATGTATTACTAGCCGTGTTAAATACAAATGTTCTCTTTAAGTTCATCTGACATAACACCGGTATCTCAGTGACAATACAGGAGTCACAAACAGGGTAATCCGCAGATTGCATTACTGTAGAGCACTAACCTTAAACGATTTCCATAGTTTTGTAAAGCATCACGATGTTACCATATATGGTGGTGAAAGTATCTGGCACCATGTGACAACACATTTAGACACATCGTATCAGTTTAGTTCTGTCTGCAAAATGAAAATACGTGTTCGGATTACGGTAATTAATCAGATCTATTGTGGGGCGAATAATGATAAATTTGACAAGGTCTTCTTTCATCAATAACTTGTATTGGTCTGGCAGAATAATACATTCGATATTATCAACAAAGCTGGTTACACCTAATACCTCTGATTCATAACTGGCATCAGAATGTTCCAAACGGCCATGCTATTTAGTAGGTGGCAGTTTACTGTACCGCAGGGACACGCAATTCAGAAACGAGGCTCACGATAATATCAGCAAGTTATTTACAACCAGTTCGCTTGGCTTCATTGTGGTATTCAAGCAGCATCGATGCGAGGCCATAGCACGATTTACTCGCTGGTTCAGATACTCATCAATCATCCATCGACGTGTCGGCTTTACGCTCAATGCGTCGACTACTCTGCCTGGCGTATAGTGTTAGATTTATGATAAGACACGCTCGCGTAAACGAATGAAACGTATAGTGTTAATACGGCGGTATATACTCAGTCACACATCATAATCAAACAGATATTTCCTCGTCTGTTTGATGATTGTACACGTTAGAGTACAAGACAATACCATTTTAACTTATGACTAGGGATAAGCCATTGTACAAGATGTACAAATATTGAGTTTTGGGTTCATCCCCGACAGCAGATGTTCCGGTATTTTCTTTAATTAGCACATAGACACAAAATGATGATACACGACGATGCTATCGTGATTGTACATGTAATAGCGGAATGTACTGGGATGGAAATCTCAGATAACATTAGTCTCAATACTAATGCTTTAAGGCTGTGATATGCAGAAACTTATATAATTGGCAATTATTATTCATTGGTCACTGTGGGAAATACGAATGGCTGCATCTATATCATTGAAACTTTTCAGTCTGCAAAGGATATTAAAATACCATTTACATTGACGTTTATGATAAATATTGGTAATGTAGTGCGTGTATTAACCCCTAGACGCTGCATTTTACTTAGTTTTTATATATATTACGTACAAGCACTCACTCAGTTTTCAAATGAATCTGTAAAAGCTTTGGAATTGCAGTGAATTTTACATTATTTAATGCGTTCAGCTGCACTTGCTAATTTACCACTCTTGCTGCACCAAGATCGTCTATCGAGAAACTCGACATCGTACGATCCACTAGTAAGTAAGAAAACTATTTACAAAAGGGCACCCGGTTAATTGCTGACTCATATATTTACATCTCAGACCCCTTTTTCTTTACTCTTATTTAATAATATTTGATAATTTTAAGAAACAGCGCAACGCTTGTTCCCGATCATGGTTCTGTTTGTGATGACGGCATGGTTTAGCATTATTTCACAATTATTGAAGACCAAAGTACACAATGATAATGATATTCTGTTGCTGTCGTGCTAAGATAATGAAGCCTGCTGGCCTCAAAACACCAACAGTTTGTAGGTTAATGATGCAATTTCTCACTTGTTCGTGCAATAAATGAAGTTTATTGAACCCCGCCATACCCTTTCATATTACGGCTTTTGTATGATATATAAATTCAAACTAAATATTGCACTGCACCAGGCAGTGGTGCTAAACGATAATACAGCAAACAGGTTCCTGTTAAATTGGCTTTTAAAATAGCCGACTCGGGTCGCTATTTAACCACAACTTTACAGCTCTAGATTAATGTGTTGTGTTACCTGCACTTGCCTCTTTTTTGTACCAAAATTACCAAATTTTATATAAAGACATAGCAAGATTTTAAAGCTTGTGCTGCCGATCGCGAAACGCAAACAAGCCCGGGTGTATTTTTCATGGACGATAAATTCTTACTGATAGTGGAGGTACTTATTTGGTACTAGTTGTGTACTTAATGCCAATGATACTTATAGGCTGTATGGTACTATTTCTCTGAAAAGAGAAATCATATAGAAGTCGCCAAAGCATGCATCTGTCAATTAGCATTTTACTGGAATCGACATGTTTTAACCCCAAAACGGCAAACTTAACTGCGTGTGAACCGCCAGTTCGATTCATTATGCCGTAATAGCGCAGCAATGTTACCATTGATTTGCTCTCCTTTAAGACAGCCAGTCCGACTCAGGTATTACACGGTTGCTAGAATACCATTGCTACCTGGGAAGAGAATTCATGATCGTCCACTACTCGTTAGGCTCAATGTCATGTTAAGCATCTCGCATGAATCAGATCGCATGGAAAAGCCAATCAAGTAGTATAGGGAGTAGCGGTACTGGCACACCAGTCTCATATGATTATGACACACCTATCTCATATGGGTTCTGTCACACCTATCTTATAGAAGCGCTCGCTCTTTCACTCCAGAGCAACCCGACTTTCGGCTACCTTTATGTCGCGGTTCAGGCACACCTACCTCCTTTATATATACTACTGACCCTTGGACGGCTTATACAAGATATTTGCTCACCCTAGGGCCCCTCGGACCAGACCCCCAAACGGGGCCGAGGGGCTAGTTTGTTGGTAAACTAGTATGTCGTTCACAACCTGCAAACAAGGTCCTCTAGGTGTTCCATTCGCTCCATAAGATCATTGTTCTTAACCTCTAGATCTCTCACCATGTCCTGCAGTTTCACAAGGTCATCATACTTAGTCTCCATATCACTCAGATGCGAACTATTTTTTCATCTTTCATATACTCTGTATGTAATATCAACTCCTTTACACGACCCTCAAGTTCAGTAATACTGGCACACCAGTCTCATATGATTATGACACACCTATCTCATATGGTGCAACCCAGAAAACACACAGGGTGACTCACATGAGCCAGCGAACCGCTCGCACTCCCCCCACACCATATGAGCCCAGCCCTTCCAGCCCCTATGGTATAGGCCCACTAAAGAGGGCGACAGCAATGTCAACCATCTACAACAGGACTCTTAGGAATAAGCTCTTCTAAACGACTCACGCGCTCCAAAAGGTCCTCATACTTCGATTCCAATTCCCTCACCTTCTCCTCTACACCAGGACCCTGAGGAATAAGCTCTTCTAAACGACTCACGCGCTCCAAAAGGTCCTCATACTTTGATTCCAAATCCCTCACATCATTCTCAAGGTCCACCTTCTCCTCCCATATATGTTCCACATCTGCTTGCAGCTCGGCCACCCCAATATGTTTATCGGTGCTCATTCTATACCTCAGCTATCATATGTTCAACATATCGACACGTGCCCATAGGCCAGAGTGTCTACACCACCTGGAGCTATCCACCGCTTTGAGTCAAAGGGGGAGAGAGACACCTTGTTAACGTGGAGCCCATATATTTTATGGCAGTCACTCCTGAGCATGTTCATTCCGTGGCGAAACTGCTTCTGGTCGAACAGTGACTCCACGTACTGAGCGTGTCGTAGATGCTTCTTCACCACCACCTTCTTCACACCCTTAGCTCTTTTTATCTCGCCCTCATCAGACATCAGGATAGAGTACATCTTAGGGCGCAAACCAACGTACTCCTTGATGGGCACGCCAGCGCACTCATCCTTCATCTTACCCAGAACCATTTTGTTTTTGTCACTGTGTAGGGCATGAGAAGGGTCAAAGTTACTAGTGTCAAAGAGATGCCCATCCTCCCTCATATCAGCATAGACGTCAGTGGTACGGATCTCAAGCAGCAGCGAGTCTGTGTCTGTGTAAAGCAGGTTAATACTACTGTCATATCTAGCCTTCATGGTATTGTAGTAAAAGTCATACATCAAGTGCTTGGAGAGGTCCAGAATGCACATGCCAATGTAGACCGGGCGGTTCAGCACTAAGCGAGTCTTGTGCATATGCAGGGCAGCTAGATCATCGTCAAACACTTTTTGTCGAGCATAGGCGGGGCTGGCAACAAGCCCACGTATTTTTTCTTTTTCCGATGAGCGCACAATCTTAACGTCGACTCGCCTCCGGAGATTCTCCATCGTTTTACCAAAGACGGAGTTATTCATAAGTTTATAGAGATCCTTCTCAAAGTCGCTGTTGGCGGCCTTGCGCAGATCTGTATTCATCCTTATGTAAGGCTCCATCCATGGACTCTGGTCAAAGACAAGCGCACGATGAATCTTGGTGAGTCTCAACCCCAAAGACAGATATAGCTTGAGGTTCCTGTAGTGTACCACATACTTCTCCTTGTTCCGCAGGTTGGGCACCAGCTTTTCAACTCCATTTCCGGTGCTCCCCAATGCACCTAGGAGATCTTTCTGGTAGTCTGACAACCACTCATTTTGCGCAAGAAGCCGCTCCGGCGCTAGGGGGTAATCGTTGTGTTCGTCATGAAGCGCAGCAGGATACTCCAAGTCAACCTCAAGTATATACCCCGTTTCAGCATCATCGGGATGGTCCTGGATCTCTAGGTTCTCAGGCCGTTCCACCCACTCAATACCCGAAGTAGGTAGGGCTTGGCTCATCGCCCACCCATACAGGTTGTTGGCATCGAGGTACTGGATATAGCTCGCTGGCTTATCCTGCTCAAAGCCCTCCACGTATGGGTTGTTCGCTTTAGCGTGGCGATGTGATACCATGCTTATCCCACCGCGCAGCCCCTTCTCAATAAACAGGTGCTTGTCATAATCGGTGAGAAGCTCGAGTTTCACCCCTGTGCTCTTAAGAAGCGCATCCCACGACAAACCGGGGCTGGTATAGTAGTGGGCCGGATCCAACCCGTATTGCTTAAGACAGGTTTTGCAGAATGTTTCAAACACATCGGCCAGGAGCAGTACATCCGTGCGTAAGTAAAGGTCATGGTAGTCCCCCATGTTTTTACAACCGAACGCGTTCCAGACTTTCTGGGCGTGTTCATAGTCTGCAGCAGATATACCCTGTTCAGAGAGCTTGCTGTAGAAATCATGGATCGGCGGCAGTGGAGCATCAAACTTATCCCAGCCATCCATGAACTCATAGGGATACACTCCCTTACGCAGCAGCAAGCGCCGCTTCATCTGGTCTGGCTCGTATTCCTCCGTCACAGCAAAGGCATCTGGGTTGTTAGCAGACACAAGCTTGTCGAGCGAAGCCAGGAGGAACTGTGCACTGTCAATGAAGCGCAACTGTCCGACCGACAGGGAGATATACTTCTCCATGTTATTTGGGATGCAGTTGATATTGCCCTCCACTTTGCTTATACCCTGCATCAAGAGATGGGAGTCGTAGCCCCGCAGGTTATGGAACACCACAGGGATGGGTGTTGTCTTGGGACTCAGCCGAAGTTTCAGGTTACACACGTTATGGGCTGGCCCTCTGTACAAGCCTGTTATATGGCAGTGATCGCGAGTCACAGCCCAGTTTTTTCTTGCATACATGACAGTGAGTTGCAGCCTTATGTGCCCTTCTATCCTCCCGAGTCATCCGCATAGGGACAGGCTTGGACAGAACTGCTTTGATCTTTTGCTCCTCCTGCTGCAGATTCTGTAAGAACTTCTCCACAACATCGCTTCCTCTATAAACCACAGGGGGTTCTGTCTGCCCATCACATCGGACAACCACATAGCAGTAACCACATGGCTCATGCTCCTGTGTTCTCTGCGTGTTGCTCTTACCAGGATTAGGCGCAGGTCCCGGAAGCTTCACTGTGAGCGCCTCAAAGTCGGCATAGATAAGATAGGGGGCAGCAAGCTGTTTCTGCAAGTTCTGGAAGGATAATATGTTCTTCCCTTCCTCAGGCATGTCAACTCGCACAGCAGTCTGCCCGATACCCATGCACTCAGGTTTGTGCGCCAGAAGCAGTTTCTCAGTGGTGTATCCATGCAAGCATCGCTCGCAGAAAAACTTGCGGTGCTCGTACTTACTCTGGTCATACAGCAGGCGGTTCAGGTCTTCGATCTGCGTGTAATGAAACCTACCCTCCTCCTCAATCAGCATGAGGTTTATACATGGACCAGGCTGTCTGCTGATACGGTGAACGATGGTGGCCTTTCCATCCCAGCCAAAGACATTCAAGCCGCCTACTTTAGCATGTTTTTCTATCTTCTCAATCTGCGAGATAGGTGTTGGATAGTCCACGCCTTTTCCTTCTAAGAATCTTAAGAGCGGCTTAATGTTATATTTCGATGGTCGCTGCGGGTTCTTGGCAACCGGGTGCAGAGCCGCTTCAATGGAATATAGAACGCAGTGTGGGTCATTTTGTGTGTTTTTTACGTTTCTAATTGCCTTCTTTACCGCCAACTTTCTTGGCAGTTTCAGGTAGGAGCCACCTTTCAATGGCTGGTAGTTGGCAATATCAATCCACAGAGTTGTGACCGCCTGAAACTCCCAGCCAGAACCTTGGTTGGTCCACTTCTCCAACCGCTCTTGGATATTAGCATTGCACTGGTCCAGCTCATCGTTAATATCTTCTGAGGAGAGAACCACCTGCTGCTTATTACGCAATACAGGCTCAAAATACTCAGTACTGTCATCATCTGAGTGCTTGGAGAGTCTTACCTTAAGGGCAAACTGACACTTGATTCCACCTAGCTCTTCCAGCTCACCAGTCAAAACTTTATGCATTTTCCGACGCATGCCCTTAAAGAACATCATAAGGTCCGAGCTAAGGGGGTGAGACTCAGGAACGTTCATCACCCATCCACGCAAATAGTTTTTAACAGCCCACTTAGTCTTCTTGAAGGCAAGACGCGCTGTGGGGACTGGGGACTGGGTTGCGGGAATGCGTGGCGCAGGGACAGGTCTGCGTGGGGCAGGGACTGGTCTGCGTGGGGCAGCAATGGGGACAGGGGTGCGTGCCACCCCAGCCTTTAATCTAGCAAACATCTCCTTGTATGTACGGTCATATTCATTACGCACTTGGAGAGCTTTGAGTGCAACCTTAGAGTGTGGATAAGGAGGCTTAAAACCGTGAATTGAAACATAATCATTTTGGGCTTCACGTGCTCGCTGATTATGAGTCATGTTTACTATACAGTTCCATTAGTCTAAAAGGGAATTCGTTGATACACAAAAGGCAACAACAATACAGTGAGCGGACCTTGACCTATGCAGTAAACACCCGTCTCTGACAAGGTGCCAAGCTTCGTCGCACATAGCCGACAAACCACGTTGTTGACAGCGCCACAAGATTTCTATTTTTATACAGTGGGGAATCCCCGTTCAGCGGCGCCGACTGGCAAGTCAGTGTCCCCAGCTATAGGCCGTTGTGAAACAATCTTTTGGGCAAGACGAAGACGACTGTGGTTGACTTTATCGAACCCACAATCCATGCACAATCCTACCTTATTATTTTTTATAGCCTTCTGACAACCCGTACAAAGACGATTAATGACACCATGTTTTATCTTATATCTGTGTAAGTTACAAAACTCTTGCTCTTGCGTACAGGGCCTGTTACAGGGGACTTTTTTTCCGAGCAATATCCATGGGCACTTATTGTCAAATACTACCATTGTTATATATATAGATATATATTAGTCTAATTGATAATGGCGGCAACTGGGTATCGGACGGTACCACAAGCAACTCCTCCTTTACAAAGCCACGGAGAGGTCCATCCAGCAAATAGTATAGTACAGGCTCACCAGATTTAGTGACAGAGCTTCCAATCCGGTAAACATTGAGTGACCACACAGGGTCAGTGGCCCGCCGCCGGTGGTCTTGCTCTGCCTCACCAGGCTGGTAGAGGTAGCGAACGCCAACATCAGAGGGAAGCTTTTGCTCTTTGACCCCTAGAGGGCGCCCTGGTACGACTGCAGAGGGCTTTTGTGCAACTCGTTTTGCCTTTATAGCATCTTTAGGTTTTTTCCCAGTCAAGCGGGTCACCTCATTATTTATCGCAGAGACTACAGCCTGCAGTCGAGAAACCCACTCAGTCGATCGTTTTCCAGTATCCCTTAACTCTACGGCATACTGGTGACCAAAGAGTCGTTCAGCAAGGGTTCGGTTAAAGCGTTCCACTATACCCTGGTCTCGATGGATATTCACATGGCCACGCCTGACTGATACTCCATGTTTTACTAACAGCTGATTCGCTGCACCCATAAACTCCCGTCCGGGGTCCACCTGAAGTAGTTTAGGCCAATGCAGCGGTCCTCGTTTGTATATCCTCTCAAGTGCACCTGCGACCTCCTTAGCCTCTTTTGTAGTCAATGGCTCAGCCGCTTTGTAGCGCGAGGCCACATCAACCAATGTTAAGGCATACTTGTAAGTCCGGCGCTTCACAACGTCATGAGGAAGAAATAAGGGATCGGCTTGGTGAACCTCATTGGGGACAGGGACATCAAACTTTGGCCTGGGAATGTGTTTTGGCACTGGGAGGTAGATTTGCCATATAGCTTGCTTTGTTAGCCACCCCCTGGCAACTTCCTCAGAAACCCTCGCTTCTGTCGCAAGCTTCTTGATAGCAGTAATGCCTTCCAGTATCCCTTAGGACTATAGTAGATCTCTTGCATGCGACGATCCATATACAGTAAACGTTCGAGTCTCCAAATGACCTACTTAGCAAGCCTGTATGCAACCAGCCCAGTCGCAGCCATACCCAGTATAATGAACGCCACCTCACGCCCCCTCTGTTCATCTGAGGGCTCGTAGAAGTCTGAAAGCTGCGGCTCAGATCCCAGCGGGTCGACGGTTTTATTCGTAATTAAGGCGTACTCACGCATAGCCTCGTCCGCATCCTTAAAAGTATGCTCGGCATGTCCCTGGCGGCGTAGTTGCTCATTGATGAAGTCTAAACGCTCAGTTCTCTTCTTGGCCCATGCTGCCTGAGCAGATTGAAGCTGCTCGATTGCCATATCATGGCGTTTACGTTCCGCGTCCACTTGGCTGCCTCGTAATTTAGAGAATAAAAAGTTGCTCCCAGAGAATGCAAGGGCGTTAACAAGAGCACCCCCAACAAGTAGCGCGAGTGTGGCCATTACTTCAGTATATCAACTGGTAAGATTCCTTGTTTAATTAGCATATCCTTTGTGGCCATAGCTAGTGATACATCGACAACAGCCATAGCCAGGTCCCGTGGGGTGAAATCAAGACGTGGCACCCCACCACCCAGAGCCATCTTAGCAAGCTTGGCATAACCTATTGAAATACCGGAAACAACTACACCGTGGTACAGAGCGTTGACGAGCATTTTTCCATCAGTAATTGGTGTTGTCATCTTATTCCATATAAAACGGATCCTTTAAATGAGCGTCTGGAGGCTTTTGTACCACAACCTGTTTAGGGTGTGAGGCTACCATCTGGTGCCTGTAGCAATACAATGCGAACACGCCAACACCGCCGACAACCAAAGGCACAGCCCATGTTCCCCACGTCCACCTTTCCATAGGCTTGCTCGTTGATATTGGTTCGACAGCTTCATCTCTAGCATCTGTAAGCGCTGCCTTAGCCTCTCGGAGCTCTCTCAGAAGCTTATTTGATGATTGGCTTTTCGAGCTGCAGCACCCTTTCGTCCTGCCGCAACCCTTTTAGCGTTTTTTTGTCACTGACGTTATCTCCACCGGTGTTGTCTCCCTTGATTCGTGTTCGTTTCTTCCATCCATGTTTACTTACTAAATTTATTTGTCCAATTGACATCTCTTAGTAAGCACCTGTTATAGCGGAGTTAAGCACACATGCTATAGCGGAGTTAAACACATACTATAGCGCCGAAGAAGTGTCTTCCTCTCCACAGGCCCCTGTTGTTTCGGTGCTTGTTTTTCCAAATTGACAGTGCTTAACTGTTGTTAAAGCCGCAGTTAAGGGAGCTAAAAACATACCATAGCGATGATATAGCTCACAATTGGCAGTGCTTAGCGCGTGTCCAACAAACGGGTCCGTCTCGAGGTCTGTAATTAGCCTTGGCTGGTGTTCTGGTGGGATTGGTAGAAACATACAAGCAATACCTGAGTACAGCTGTAGCAGTGTCTGACCTAGAGTACGTGTCATGCTGGCGCCTAGCCGAGCCTCGTATTTCACATACAGCTTTATGATCTCTTCATCAGACATTGATTCAACCTGGTCAATTGTAAGGCCCTTCAAACCAAGGTACTGACGGCCCTGACCTCCGGCTATGACGGCAGCAAGCCTATCTCTCTTAGAAGACATATCTACACTAGGGGTGCAACTAGGTTCCGCTCCCCCAGACTTTGTCTCCACTAAGCCAGTCGAGTCCTGTTCAAGGAGTTTATCAATAATGGTATCAGGATCCATGAATATACGTATACGCCTTCGAGCTTCAAAATACTGCACCGCTACCCAGATGAAGAAACCTAAATTGATTACTGAGGCAGCAGCTGCTATCAAGGCCAATATCACTTCAATCGACGGCATATGCAGTAGGCTGATCAGTCTTCAGCAGCAGTTTTGCGTGCCTGGTCTTTGCTAGTAGTTGGCGTACTGTGGCACGTTCCTCCTTTGTAGGAATTACATCATTTTCACGTAAGGCGTCTTCAAACGAGTCACGGTCCTTGGTGTGAAAGAGCACCATCCAAGGAGTCTGCTCACGTAAGTCCTTCAGCACAGAGTTGTACTTTTAGATGAGGACCCAGACACTTTGCTGCGCATGGCGGCCGCTAAAAGCCAGTTTGGATAACATGTCTTTCTTCTTAGTTAGGGCCTTTGTAGCCGAACAGTCATCAATAATGTACGGGTAGGTTCACCCTTGAAGCAGTGGTAGAAAGCCCTCAGGTGGTCATGGAGCCGCTCCCCTGGATCAACGACGTAGACCTCTGAATCATCCCACACCCATGACCGCGTCTGATAGGCCTCGTTGAAACGTATGGTAGGGCAGAGGATTTCAATATGCTCGAAGGCACCGAAGAAGGGCCCTTCAAGTAGGTCGAGGATGAATGCGGTTTTCCCACATCCTGTCTGCCCACAAACAATTGCGAACAGGGGCCATCTGGAAATGTAAACTTAGTAGACTGCGCTGACGAACCTGCCATCTTAATGTTAAGCTGTGCATCCATTACAATATACATATAAACGTTCAATGCACCGGCCGCCTCTGCCTTTTTTGTGATCTGTATGGTGATGCCCTCAGACGCATTCTCCACAGCCCTGCCACTACCGTGCAGCTGGTCGTCATCACTCGTCCTTAAGTCGAGCCACAGAGCATACTTGGTGGTTAGGTACTCTCCTAGGGAAACGTCTGACAATGACAGGTCTTTTAATGCTATTGCTACACTGGGGTCTCGTTTACTCGTTGCTGCACAGGCCTTCTTCACCTCGTCCCACTGCTGGTAGCCACGCATGCCCTGGGCATAGAGCTGATTGGGGATGCCCTCAATGGTCACCTCAACCTTCGTTATCTTTGGGTTGTAGAACGACTCTGTTTTCCTGGCGTATGAGGCGTTGGTCGGGTCTTCAAAGAGCAGTAGGATGCCCTTCATGCTGCGAGCCGGCACGTTCAGGTTGATGTTCCACAGTGTATCTCTTTTATTGTATACAAGCTTCCTGTGACGAAGCACACGGTCATACAGAATCGAGAGCTGACTTGTGTACTGCATGCGTATCATGCGGGCCAACTCTGTGTGGGTAACCATGTCATAGTCCAGTGAGATGCCATCAATTTTGTAGCTTGCAGCGGTGTCGCCTGTTGCGTGAATCACGCGGTTGTAGTCGTTGAATGTGAGCTCGTATTCCAGTCTGTCACTAAGCGCACTCTGGTAGAATGGCATGTGGCTCTCGAGGAGTTCAAAATCAAGCGGAATGTAGAACCTGTTACTATAAACATCGGCTACCGCCTTGTCCTCTTCCTCCGCCTCAACCTTGTCTCCTGCCCCCACTCGTATCTTAGTTGCGTTTCTGTCATCTGATGTGTCAATGCCCTGATACTGGAGGCCCTGTCTCTCCTGTGCAGTCCGCCACAAGTCGTGGTAACAGTGGTACACATCGCTGTCATCAATAGACATGACCTCATTGCCAGAAATCTTGATTGTCAATTTCTTAACCACGGCGCGGCCCAGGTTTTGCACAACGCTGCGGTTAACATCAGTCGAGGTCAGCGTGATTGTAAAGGCCAGCCGTGCTGTCCCTGAAACAATGACGTCGTCTGCGCCTAGATTGGGGAAGCGAACCAGCAGTTGTTGGTTCTGGTCAATAGTGCTTGGATTGTTTGTAACGCATACAGATTGTCGCACGCCCTTTACCCCAAAGGGTTCACGTATCCGGCGGTGTGGGTTTAGTTTGCGTCCGTAAGTACTCGTCATGTTGAATGTTTAATTACAATTATATCTTTAACACACAGACATGGAGTTTGATAACCCAGCATTTGACGACCCAGAGGAGGAAGGGGATATGGGAGGGGATAGGAATGAGACTAGCTTTGATGATGAGGAGACTAACATGATTGACGAAACTTTAGATACGTCGTACTCGACTATGCCACCATGGGCTATTACTGAAATGCCTGCGGGGTTAACAGAAGATCAGGTGGGTTCCAAAGAAGAAACTGAAGTCTTAGTTAAGAGGTGGGAGAAGGCAGTGTCTAAGCATGGGCTGCAGGCCACTCTGGAGTTTAGATCGTCTCAACAAGGTGACCTTTGGGTTAAGTGGGACCGAGAATGGAAACTTCTGACATGGAAGAATAATCCAAACAAATTCCTCTCTCCTAGGAGTATCCTAGATTACGGTGGTACACCGCTTGCTCGGGCTCTTGGAGTGACCCCTGAACTATCCACAATGGCAGTAAAAGCCCTACAAGGCGTTGACGAAGCTGCTGCTAAAGCAGAAGCTGCACTTCCAGATATGTTAGAAATGAGCAGCCTTGAAGCTGTGACAGAGCAAGGTGGTGTGGAAGAAACAGGATTCATAGAGGACGTTCATAACACCATCCAAGACCTAGGTACACAAACAGACAACGAACTACCACTCAGAGAGCTTATAGGGCTTGACAAGGCTATGCAGACCCAGAGGGGTGAGCTGGTCAATAACCTAGCTAAGATAACTGAGATAGAAAGGAATATAAAACAGCGGGAAGCTAAAATGGCAAGCCTGGAGGAGGAAGGGAGGGGTGATAGTCGAGCATGGAAATTCCAAGCAAATGAGCTTGCAGAGCTGCAGGACCTGCGGAGTGCCCGTATTGAGGCTGCCTCTGAAAACCGTAACCGTCTAAGGACCCAAATTAACCGCATCAGGGAAACGATCAACAGACTTCTTAACGAGGACACAACACTAGCTGAGCGTGTACGCGACCTGTTCCGGGAGCAGGGTATAACAATCGCCTCCATACTCACTGCGATTGGATTGGCAATCTCGACCCTTGTAGTTGCTTTGACGGGCGGAGGGAGCACTAGTCCAACCCCGGCACCAACGCCGACACCAGCTGATAAGCCTGGTTTAAAGGAATGGATTAAAAAACAGCTGAACTCCTTGGCAAACGTCCTGAAGGGCCTAGCCGGTAAGGCAGCAGCTGCCCTTCCAGGAATCATTGGATCCATCGTATCATGGCTGCTTACGTCAGCTGCAAAGGTGGCTGGTTGGATGGCAGAACATGTATGGGCCGCAGTTGTGGCGGTGGGGGGAGTTATCCTCCTGATACTCCGTGACTTACTACGTAGCAAACCAAAGCACAGCTAAGCCTATAGCGATTCCGCCTATAATAAGAGCGGTTTTCTCATCCTCGTGCGCCCCACGCAGACCAGTCTCGGCCATAGGGGCGGGCCCTGGAGAGGAGAGTTCCATATCTGTATCTGTATCTGGCGGAGGGTCAAAGCTTCCTCTATCTGGAACAACCGGAACCGCGTTGACATCAGTATTGCTGCCGATCTGCTGCTCCTCAGTTGCGATTGTAATCAGATTGTTGTACCCAGCAACGTCTCCAATGGCGAGGCTCATATCAGACGGAGCCATGTACAGGCCCGTTCCAAACACATAATCAACCTTTGAGGAGGCATTCTGGAGGACGTTCTGATACCGTCGGATGGATGATGGAATATCCACTGGGGAGTTGATGGCATCCTCAACGTTAGCCTGAAATTGTTTTTGGGCATCAAAGGACGTTCCAACACCTAGTATCTCTGAGCGGGTCTGCGCCTGAGCACTAAGAATGGCCCAGACATAGGTCCGAATGCTGTCGTTAATTCGCTCAACGCCGGTCTGTGTAAAGCCCTCAGACGTGTCCAGTATGAAGGTACTCCAGGCCTCATCTGCTTCAGGTCCCTGTGCTAGATGTAAGACAGCACCCATTCTCTCCTGAAAGGATTGTAGGTTTTTCGCGTGAGCAAAACCTGGCTTTGTATCCTTTTCCGCCTCAAAGGCCATCCGTGTAGGGTCATAACGAACGTTTCGACCAGCAACCTTGACGACACTCCCGTAACCATACGCATCATGTGCATATAAGATACCAAGACCACTATTAGCTACGGTTGCCTTCTGGCGCCAGTCTGTGTTTGGTTGAACACCAAAGTTAGTGCAGAGTCTCTCATATGCCCTCTTGTCATATGTATTGTTATAGGGGTCATAGGCATGATCCTGAGGTAGAGGCGCTTGCAGTTCTGCTAATAGGCGACGCACTGTGTAATAAAGGTGAAAGGTGTAGAGAGCTTTCACGGGTGGAATCCCAGCCTCGAGGTGGTCCTGGGAGGACACGCCGCAGCCGGCTGATGCACACCACACTGCAAAGTTTAACTGGTTCTGCCAAAACTGCATTGGATTTGTCAACCAGTCTTTTACTACTTTGTCCGCTGTTACCGGCGGCACCTTATAGTTACTGAATAGATCAGGAAACTTTGCTGTGAATGTACCACCATTGTGAACAACTTGAATTGTTTGTCGGGTTAGTTTATCTCCCACACCATATGTGGCTGGATACACCCCGCCCGCACCATATGGGGTAGCTTTTCTATTGAAACTAAAGGCTTGTTTATTCATAGTGCTATGTATCACACTCTGTCAAATGTTCAAAGCGGCGGCGCTGTGTCCCTGCAAAAACCTATTGACAACACTGCGGGCGATCTATGTGTTGGCCTAAGGTCAATCACGTATACTGTGGGCTGGTACAATCTCGAATCAAACGAGACCATTCAATGGCGGTCAAGGACTTCAGGAGAGAGAGGAAAAATTGTCTCATTAAAACCGGGCCTCTGGAGTTTCAGCCTTCTTCGGGAGCAGATTACACCATTAGGTATCGGTTTGGAAGTTGATGCTGCAAATGGGTTTATTACCCTAACAGTTCCAGACAATGGGGCTGTGAATATATCAGACGGAGTGTTAAAAATGTTGGGTCTTGATGACGGCCTCGGGTGGATACCTTCAGGTACTTACACCTCCTACCGGCCCATCAACTTTAGCATGTTCTACACATTATATATTCACCTCGATCAAGTCAGCACCACACACAACATGCTAGATGGTGCACCCACTACGCTTCTTGAAGTTGTTGGCTTAGAGGGTGGCTCTTTCGGTGATATTATAACCACGAACATAACTAATCCTGTATGTAAGCGTGTCACTAGTGGAACAGTGCATGAGTTAAAGGTTCAGTTACGCGATAATAAAGGAAGGCTGTTGGATAACCACGACTTACCTGTTAGCGTTGTTCTTGAATTTACAAGATGTCAATAAAAACGAGTATTTATGGACCTAAGCAAAAACCGACAGACACTGTTCAGGGCGCCGACCTCTCGGAATATGCTACAAAGACCTATGTATCTATTGGTGACTCAAAAAAAATGGATAAAAGTGGCGGTACTATGACTGGAGACCTTGAAATGGGAGATAATAAAATCGTTGAGTTGGGAGACCCGACTTCACCGAAGGATGCTGTTCATAAAAAGTATATTGATGCTGAATATAGACAGCAGAACAGGTACCTGAGACGATACGTAGATGAAAAGACGAAACCACTCATTACTATATGGGCAGAAGCAAGTGGCCCCCTTCGCAGAGGATATGAGTGGTCGTTTGGCCATGGGGCTAGGGGTCGAGACTCACATGACTCAAGCTGTGGATATACCATGTTATGTAATGGCAAGATCATTCGTATGGGGTTGTCTTCGGGTGTTGGTGCTGATGCTGGTCCTATAACAGTCGTTCCTGTTATTAATGGAACGAATCAAGTGGTAGGAATAAGTAAGCCTGCTAACCAACGGGCTGTTGTAATAACTTTAGACCAGTCTTTACAGCTAGAACAAGGCAACATTATTAACTTTTATACAACCACACAAAACAGAGGGGCGACTTGGTCTGTAGCTTCACTCCTAATTGAACTTGATATATAGACTTATGTATACAAAGACAGTATGAAACAACAACCAACGACTGCACCGTTAAATCCAGAGCCTCCTCTATGTGGTCTGGGGCACTCCTATCGGCTGAATGAGATCAGTCTTAAGAAGCAATACCTTGAGAAAGAAATTGAAAAATATGGTGCTATGTACAAAAAATATAGGTGTGCAGTAAACTCAGTGGACGCTGTAGACACTGCTTTAGTTGCTGTGGGTATGTGTCTTGGCGCAAGTGGTGTAGGTGTAATGTCTACAATAGTTGCCATTCCTATTGCCACAGTGTTGGGTGCTACTGGAGCCGTTTGTGGGCTACTTGTAATTGCTGGAAAATTCATCAGTAGGCGGCTGACCATTAAGTTAAAAAGGCATGACAAGATCTGCGTTCTCGCTCAGAGCAAATTGAATACCATTGCTGACATTGTATCGGCGGCGCTTGAAGATGGGTATATCTCAGATGATGAGTTTAAGCTCGTTTCGGTCGAGATCATGAAATATAGTCAAATGAAAAGTGACATTAAAGCAAAATGTTTGAAAGCGGCAGAATCGCCCCCCTAGACCTGCTAAGGTATGACCCTGACAGTCCATTTAAAGAGTTGGGGTTGCTAGATATAATGGAGGCGGCGATAAAATCTTTCTGCAACGATTATACTGGAGTCAAACAAAATACGGACCAGTGGGAGACCATGAGGAAGGGCTGCGTTGGAGGAAGTGACTACTCCTCTATCATAGGGCAAAACTACTTCAGCAGCTATAGCAAGAAGCTGACAGAAAAAACTAGCAACGGGGGTGTTCGCTTTAGCGCACCCTGCCTCTGGGGTACGACTTTTGAGGAGGTTGCAATTGCGGTATTGGAGAAGGTGTACGACACCAAGGTCTACGGAAATAATATCTATATTGATGGCGGCGCGACGGCCTACTCTCCGGATGGCTTTTGTGTGCTCCCAATCCGGCAGGCTGGAGTGGATGCTGTCTGTCTGGGGCATCCTGAGGAGGTTGTACTGCTCGAGATAAAGTGCCCCTACACTCGGAGTCCTGGGAGGGTGATTCCTAATATGTATAAGCCTCAGGTTCTGTTGGGGTTGCACCACAGTCCGGTGGCGACCATCGGGGTGTTTGTCGACTGCGTTTTCAGGTTGTGCTCCTTTGAGGACCTGGGAAGGGCTGAGACGTATAACCAGGTGTATCACAAGGATCGGAAGAAATATAAGGAGACGGTGGCTTGGGGGTGGGGCGGGGGTGGAGGGGCTTGAAGACGGCGACTATAGTGCGAACGGGAGATTTAATAGTTGCCTGGGCTTGGAACAGGAGCATCACGGTCCTTGGTTGGGAAGACCGAGTGGGACCACAGAGAGGCCGACGGGGGCTTTCTACTGTTGGAAGCTCTTTACGATGAGATTGATAACCGCTCGTCCCGATCCCGACTTTATCGAGAAGAACGACTCTAAGGTTGCCCAGTTTATACAGGACCTCAACCGCGTGAAAAATGGAACTTACAGCGACGGTCGCAGATATTTATCACTCAATAACCTCTACGGTGACTAACTACTGGTGTGGGGGGAGGTGCGAGCGGTTCGCTGGCTCATGTGAGTCACCCTGTGTGTTTTCTGGGTTGCACCATATGAGATAGGTGTGTCATAATCATATGAGACAGGTGTGCCAATATTACTGAACTTGAGGGTCGTGTAAAGGAGTACATGTATATGAAAGATGAAAAAAATAGTTTTGCATCTGAGTGATATGGAGACTAAGTATGATGACTTGTGAAACTGCAGGACATGGTGAGAGATCTAGAGGTTAAGAACAATGATCTTATGGAGCGAATGGAACACCTAGAGGACCTTGTTTGCAGGTTGTGAACGACATACTAGTTTACCAACAAACTAGCCCCTCGGCCCCGTTTGGGGGTCTGGTCCGAGGGGCCCTAGGGTGAGCAAATATCTTGTATAAGCCGTCCAAGGGTCAGTAGTATATATAAAGGAGGTAGGTGTGCCTGAACCGCGACATAAAGGTAGCCGAAAGTCGGGTTGCTCTGGAGTGAAAGAGCGAGCGCTTCTATAAGATAGGTGTGACAGAACCCATATGAGATAGGTGTGTCATAATCATATGAGACTGGTGTGCCAGTACCGCTACTCCCTATATGTATCAATGCAAGGTTCGATTTGTTTATGTCGGTAAAATAATGAATTATAGCTGGCGTAATAAATGATTAGCAACCATGAATTGTTGTGCATAATAACACCGCTAAACGCACCATCATCATTCAGGCAAACTAAGGGTAGTTTGCAACCAGACCCAACACATTTATGCCGGTTGTTACATAATGCTGCAACACAATTTTGGTTTGCAGCAAAAGCACAATCCGTTGATTTATATGCATAAACTTGATGGTGTCCGTTTCCACGGCCTGACTCGTGGTATATAATGACAAACTGTCGAGAAATAAAGGTAATCTCATGAGTTACTATGTGAGCGGTATCGCTGTTGTCATTTGTGGTTCACACATGATTTTACATGTAATTCAGTTACTAGAAGTAGATTGATATTTAACATAAATAGTTTGTAGCACGGCTTTAGCTGTCGTCATTATTTCGTCCAGGTGGACCAAGAACACCACATCCGGACCAATAATTAATTTAAGGCAACTGTAGTCGATGCCGTTATAGATAGTATTTCCTCAATTTACTCCAATAATAAGGTTAGATATCACTCCCACCCTCACTCTCACTCATGCACATACACCTGACGGACACAGATATAGATAGGTGTTTATTGATCTAATCCCACGAGTGATAGATATAAAACACGTCACCGAAGGAAATTGAGGGTGACCATACAGCTGTCCATATATCGATGCATATCCCGTTGAAGCTTGGACCCATGGATCGACACCGATCTAGTCTAGCAATTGCTAGAGATTCAAACGTCATACCGATTACGGTATTGCCTCATATCCTAATTTGTCCACAATGGCAGCAGAAACAACTGTTGTAACTCACGGTGATATCCTTAGTTAGGATCAATGTATGATTCGTATTGCATAACGCATTTTTGTGGCTTTGATGCTTTCCTGACAGACCACATGTGTATCAAGTTGGGCTAAAAATAGAGAATATCCTATTTGATTACGTTTGATTCTACTGCCTTGATTTGCATTTGGTGCATTTTATATCATATAAAATCAATATTGTTTCTATGTTAACCACGTCCAATTCATGCGAGTATCAAATAAAAAAATGTAGACCACAAGTCTTTAAAGGTATTATTGTCCTTGTCGACAACATTAACAAGTCTAGTCGTTAGCTGCATATCATATTTCGGTTAAATAACGCTGATATCTGACCATCAAATGTCATTATGGAAGTTAATTCATTTATTTGCACATGCTATATAATGCATCGTACTGCTTCCCATTTTGGCAATTGCTACCGATCTCTTATTCCTTTATCTAATCACTAGATTTGTGTTCTGTGGCAAACTGTTATTTGTGTGAGGAAAAGAGTGAAGACAGTTTGATAAATCAATACTTTGGGTATAATAAACAAACTTCTAACCTTCTTGCTTTAAGCGATTATTAAACTTTGCCGCTATTCAGCGAAAAGGACTAATTTTTCTCCCAGCCCATTATTAATAAGCCGTAGCAAACATGCACAAACCTATTTACACGAAGCGGCACTTTCAAGCACGACACCGATGATGCCAAAGAAAAACGGTAACTACGGGTCATTTGTCTTGCCTAAGCTGGCTAAGTCTCATTGAAAAATTCATGTAATATCTTCGAACAAATATAAGAGTGAATTATTCGTCGTCCTACTCCCAGGCCTATATTCGGTGTTGGTGCTGTTGACTGCACTGTTTCACGCCATCGTATGATAAACGTAGCATTTAAGTTGCGATTGTCATGCAAATCAGGGAATATGCCTATGATTAACGCATTGTTTTCAAAACCACAATAAGCTGTCAAACTGCTAATGACCCGTCACAAATGTGTACCATTATTGTGTAATGCACAGGTAAAACATAGTTTTGCTGGCTTTTAGATTTCAGATAGGGTCGGAATGCTTTGTTACATGGCAGCCATGGCCAGCGTTACATTAAGTTACCTGCACCGCCTCAGTTGTCGAAATAAATGGCAAATGTAGATGCAATGTTTTATTCAACGGTCATCTTGCAACTGGAAGATAAACACGTGATAAATCTTACTTTACAAATAGTTCGAGCACATTGATTGCCTTAAATCTAGAATAATGTTACACAATGTTAAACTAATTGTACACGTTGCTCTAGCCTTGAAGGGTCTCTGCCAAACCTACAACAACGTCTTCATTCAGGACGCACTGATATAATGGTAATGCATGCCAAGTTATATTCCTCTCGTCAACATAAAGATGAGACGTTTGGTTTTACATACGATAATTTTTAGGTATTGATATGCATTAATTATATCTTAAATACGCTCCTAGTAAAGTGTATACAATTGACTTCTGCCTTGTCCTTACTGCTGTGTTGTGGAATAACTAAGCCCCTTGCATGTTTGTCGGAGCGTTAGCATTCACCGTTTATTATAGTGGCCCTTATGTTTTTTTGATAAACATCCCACTTTCGGCATTAATACACGACCATTCACGAAAAGCAATTAAGTATCCAATGGATCCCAATCATCAACCAGGAATCAAAGGTCACATGCTGGAATAATTAATTAACCCCCGGGAATAAACAGAATGGCCGCCCTCCGTGAATACAATTATTTGCTGCTATCAAGTGCAAATGAGATTTGACATCAACCTTCGAACTTTTGAAAACAACTCTAAACCAAGATGCGTCAGAGCTATTTGATTGCTAGTATTTGCAAAACACAAGTGTTGTAGGTCATTGCGAATGCATATTTGATGGCACATAACGTGTTAAGTTTCCATATTTATATCATTCCGGTCATGATGAACCAATACCTTATTAACTGCATACAATAGCATGGTTTGTGGGTGTGAAAAGACATTCATACCACAAAACAACAATAAAGATGTTGTGAAACACGATAGGACATATATATAGCGAATGGTTTGAGGGATTATATAAGTCTAATAGGATACTTGCTTTCAAATGGGATCATTTTTGCGAAGCCATCCTTTATATCGAAGGCATCGATGTATTGGGAGGCTTTCAGTATAATGATAACTCACGGTAGCCGGTGCATTATGCAATATGATATGCGTCAAAGTTCCAGTAAGATTCGTTTTTAATAAATGATGGATAACAAAAACGTAGAGAGTTACATCATTGTGATATTTGATTATTGGCATTCGCCAATAACTGACATATTTTACTTTTCTATCACGTTATATAATAAAAAGTGGACTCGGTTGAAGGCGATGCTGACGAACGTAATTGTTGCTGCAGACAGTAACCGGTCTTTTTGGTGGTATTCAGACTAGTCATAGTTCTAACTCGGTGTTTTCTGTTCCATTGTCATTTTCCGTTTTTCTCATTTCTTTGTAGTTCGATATGTCCAACACATACATAAACATTCATATCAATTAATTGCAATATGGTGTCTTCAAAGATCTCCAATATGGTGCAACTGTAAGACAATCGTCATTATTTACTCCACATAACCCTTAATGTACCAGAACCATTACCATTATTTCACGTTTTTGGTGAAGTTGAGAAATTAGGGATTTGTCGTACTGTCCATGATTCATATTGTGAGCGCTTATCGAAGCTAAAACATAATGTTGCAGTTGACAGCAAGGGAAATGATCACAATGCCAAATCAATGTTTTAGAACCATTCACCGAAACGATACTATGATGTTAGTAGTGCAATATAATAAGACATGCCCACCATTTCATCGGGGTTTGCGATCCATCGATCTTAATTGATGACTCGGCAATCTAGATGCTGAATTCTTATGGATCCTCGGGGAGTCGTTGCAAATAGTTTTACTCGCGATCGTTCCCACTTTCATTAAGCGAGATTAGACAATACTCCACCTCAGGTGTTGCGTTTTAGATCGGCTAAGAATGTTTCCGTTCAGTCTTTAAGTTATCAGCGTTTCATGCAGCAAGAGCCGGGGGGGTGCCAAGATTCTGGAATTCTTTAGGGTGTTAATGTTACCATTGGTGACCAATAAATCGCCATCAATGCTGCTGTCAAATGATTTATTCTGCAATCCGCATTCCGAGTATTCAGCAAAACCATTAAAGTGCGCATTATATTCAAAAAGCATTATGTTCCGCCTGGTATGAAAGGGAAACCCTTTTTTATTGACACATATCTTAATGAATTTTCTTTCAAATGGTCACAAATTGTGTATATAAATTGCCGTTTTTACATCTGACTGCTGCGGCGTCACTGGTTAAATCAGCCGAGGGAAAGTGCTCATTAGGAGTCGAATATCCACTATTTGTCAACTAGGGGATCTTATCGCACAAAGGGACATTATCACATATTTTACCGGTTTATCAGAGCATTGCACCGTGCATAATGTTTAAGATTGCATCTACTATCTGTACTTACCCATATATCGGAATCTTTGTCAATGATTTACAAGACTAGCATACAATTTCCACGTAGTATGAAACATAGGTTTCACTTAGGGCGTACCCATAGTCGTGAATTATCTGGACTGCGACGCTGAAAGTACATATTCTTATTAATTTTATTTAATCCTTTGAACATTGTGAATTTATCTATGAGATACCCACGGAGACGTCTTGTTTTAAGAGAAATCAGTCCTAGGAAGTGTAGTCGTAGTATATAGCCTAAATCAGATATATCGGCTACGAGCTCAGAAGCCCGCCTTTGAACCTTTTCTAATATTTCTATACATCGCTGTAGGTATGGTAACCACGACTGAAGTGCATATGCTAGATAGGAATAATGTGAAAAAATCTGTTTGAACGACGAGCGAAGATTCGTCTGTTCACCCGTGAACCCTGCAGCGTCGCATTGTTAACTTGATTTTATAAATGATCAACTGTGTAACATATCAGGTTTAGATCGCGTAACAAACATAATTAACATGAGAAAAATGATAGCATTTAGTATAGTCCATAGTTTTAGGAATATTGACTGATGGCAAACCTCCAAAGCGTCAGTGAAACTAATTGATGATTAGCTACTTTAACCTAAGTTTATCCTTGTGTTTTAGATGATTTCCCTCTATGTTGTGAAATAAGTAGACGATGCACACGTTAATTGTACTTATCGAGTATGCTTGCGGTGCCATTATAATAATTTCAAGCGATTCATTGCAACTATAGTCAGTCACTTTATATTCACGAGGAATATCTCACAGACAACAGCTTTGTATGTTGGTTTCAGCTGGCACGTATCTTCTGAAGCCTAACAGAATATACGCTAGGAACTTACCATTTGCCATTCAGAAAAGACCAAAGGCTGAGCATGTTCTACAGGATAATTATTGGAGGTGACCTAAACACAGACTTCGCTCGCGCCGATTCCCCTCACACTGTTACCTTGAAGACTTTTTGTCAGGAGCAATGTTTAATTCCTTGCGATTTGTTAGATAATAACTGTGTAGATTTTACCTATGAGAGTGATATGTCACATACAAGGTCAACATTAGATCATTTTATGTTGTCCGAAAGTCTGAGTTCATCGGTGTCAAAATACGAATGTCTAGGAGGAGATAATTTATCTGACCACAGTCCTGTACTTGCACGGCTAGATATACATGTTGCACGGGTGGTTAATGATGAGCGCCCAACCACCAATAGACCAAAATCGAGAGAATGTGATGTCAGCGATATTCATAGTTATATGCGTAAATTGAGGAAGTTATTACTTGACCTGAATATCTCAAATGATGCAATTAGTTGTACACAGATTAATTGCAATAACCATTATGAAGACATTGATCGTTACTACGAGGAAATCGTGAATGCGTGTGTCCGAGCAGCTGTTCAGTGTATTCCTGGGACTAGGAAACGTAAACATCGGCCTGGCTGGGGTGAGCAAGTCAATCAGCTGAAAGCAAAATCAATATTTTGGTGTCGACTCTGGGTGGAAAATGGGTGCCCCACCTCTGGTGTTCTTAAAGACATCCACTGTAAAGCCAAACGGGATTATAAAAGGGCGTCACGATACGTGATCAGAAATCAAAATAAGCTTGCGTCTGATAGAAATGGCAGTTTCTTTGGCCACAAGTGATGGTCGCAATTTCTGGAAAGAAATACGGAAGAAGCATTTCAAAAATAAGTCGACCGTGTCCGTAATGGATGGCGTGCACGGCGACGACGAGATATGCAATGTCTTTAAAAATAAATATGAAACACTTTACAATAATGTGTCTTATAGTAAGTCTGCAATGGCTGCCCTTAATGTATCATTGAGTCATGATGTACACTCTAATTGTGCTGGTGGTACATGTGGCTCTTTGCATGCTATCGACATTTCACAGGTTAGGCAAGCAGCTTGTAAGCTTTAACGAGATAAGACAGACGGTGTTTGTGAAATAACTTCTGATCATATACTGAATGGCTGTGATGAGTTATATGCCCACCTATCAAAACTTTTTACTATGATGTTGAATCATGCACATACGCCACGTTGTATGCTAACATCTACTCTTGTTCCTATTCCTAAGAACAGAAAAAAATCATTGAATAGTAGTGATAATTATCGATCAGTAGCTCTTAGTAGTATCATAGGGAAACTGTTAGATAATGTGATTATTGACTATCAAAGTGATGTATTGAAATCGGGTAGTTTACAATTTGGATTTAAACCGTTACACTCAACAACAACACAGTGCACTTTTGTATTAAAGGAAATCATAGATAATTATGTCAGCGAAGACTCACCATGTTATGTCATATTATTGGATGCTTCCAAAGCGTTTGATCGAGTTAATTTTATGAAATTGTTTGGTTTGTTACGAGAGCGTGGTATGTGTGCTATGACTGCTAAACTACTTCTTAACATGTATACGCATCAAACGTTAAGAGTCAAGTGGAGCAATAGCTTCTCTGACAAGTTTAATTGTACTAATGGAGTCAAACAAGGCGCGGTTTTGTCACCTATTTTGTTTGGCGTGTATATCGATGAATTATTGTCACGACTCTCAAACAGGGGGATCGGGTGCCATGTTGGTCACCGTTATGCAGGCGCACTGAGTTATGCTGACGACGTCGCTCTCATTGCTCCTTCTTTAAATGCGGCTAAATCTATGCTTAAAACTTGCGAAGAGTTTGCCAAGGAATATAATGTTATATTTAACACATCAAAAAGCAATTTGTTGCTTTTTAATTGTCAAAAGCGCGATGTGAATCTACAACTGAACAGTGTTAGATTTAATGTAAGTGAACATGCTATCCATCTTGGATCCTATATAGGAAGAAATTCCGAACAATTGAATATTCATGCTGCATGTGGTGATCACAATTGTCAAAAACTAATATGCTGATGTCAAAGATTCGGTCACTGCACAGTAAATGTTCGTAATACACTATTTGACAAATATTGCACAAGTTTTTATGGATCCCCATTATGGACGCTCTCGAGTAATTCATTTAAAAGCTTATGTGTCACTTGGCGCAAATGCATCCGCCATATATGGAAATTACACCCTAGAACAAGATCAATGTATATTCCTTTTTTAGCTGGTAGGTTACCTCTAAGAGAACAATTAATGTTGCGATGTATGAAATTTTTCTTAAATAGTCTTAATAGCACGAATCATCTTGTATCGGCGGTTAGCCGATTATGTGCCTTTAGTAATTCGAATGTCGCAAGTAATATAAGATATATTATGAGTATCGTTAATCTAAATACTGCTACGATTTACGACCAGACCATTACTTTTAATGATATTTCAAGCAAGATTTTTCTACCGAACATTGATCAAGAAAGATTGAACTTTGTTAACTCAATACAAGAACTTTGTAGGGCCCGTGAATGTGAATATATTCCCGGTTTTTCTCAAGACGATATCAATGTTCTACTTAATTTTATTTGCACATTATAATGGCACCCTACGCTTTGTTAAATGATTGCACCTGAACTTGATCGTCATAAAATATCTGTACCACGAGTGCGAAATAAATGCTATTATTATTATTATAATTTGTCTAATCCTAGGCACCCAGTGAAAAAAATGGTCATTTTCGGAGCATGTACTTAGTTTAGCCATCACTTTAGTCGCTGAAGTGTTGTTGAATAATGCTGTAACACACAATGCATGATATGAGAATTGACAATAGCTTGTAAAGGTACGCCGACATCAATGACTGAGGATAAACATAGCAACTGGAACAAGGTTAGCAGAAGCCAAACCATACCTTCAGGTTTTATCAACTGGCAGCCCGAAAGACGTTAATGACACCATTAAACGATGATAATAGCTACAAGCAGAAGTTTTCAGGGTCACGTTGACCAAACAGTTATATAGATGTTATTAGATACGTTAAAAGACAGCCACTTTTGTACTTTACTGACAATACATACTTATTTCACATGATCTAATGTTGATCATGTCGATTTTCACATCAATGGGGACCCATAAATTGCCATTAATGCATAAACTGAGCTGAATTTGCATGAACACCAAATACTTTGCATGTAATCCTTGTGCATTGTTTTCCAATTAGTATGAGCGAACTGAATTGATTTAGATTCAAATAATCACGGTTTCATTATGACTTTATGCCGTATCTTTTGGTGGTGTTCTTATATTGTAAATGGCAGCTATTTTGTTGTTGGCTGCGGCTAGAGCATGTGATACACCAATCACAACATCATAGCATTGCTATGTTGCCAAAAAGTAAAAAACATACAAAACCCCAAATGAAATCTTTAATTGTTGTGAAAAACTAAATAATGCATGTTGGGATATAATGGAAAGATATTGTAAAGCGGAATGTCAGTTACTATCAACCCGATATTCTTAAGTGAGAGAGGACCGCCCATACTAAAAACAAAACACACGTCTTGTTTTCACCTGCTTTCTCATTAGACAATGGAAGCTACGCACAATAGCCATACTCAAGTGTGGTTATCCAATGTAGCATTGGTACCGGCGTGTGCCATTATCTGGTCTGATTATGGTACACGTATTGTTGCGTATCGATGTAAATTAACGGATTTCAAATTACTGCAGTAAATATTTGAATTATACATTGAGAAGATTCCATATATAATCCTAAGGCTTAAATTGTTTGGTCGGAATGTATTAAATGATGGATATTCGGCCTAACAGAGTTGACATATTCGGAATATCAATTCAACCGAAAACTTCCCCTATGCCTTACCCTTCAGTCTATTGTTTATTGTATATGAATAATATAAACCATTGTGACATTTATCAAAGTACAGTCCAACTCTGTCAACCAAACCCATACCAAACACAACAGTATTGATTACAGAAAAAGTTGTATGATAGATAGGCATAATGAAAGTCATCATTGGCGATTCTGATATACAGGGAAGGGTATAGCAAAGGAACCGCGTCAACAGCAAAGGTGATTTCATAATTGGTTCTGTACACAATGCTGAACCGTTAATTAGGACAAATACACCCCCAAACCCAGGTAAGACTTTGCGGAGCATTTCAAGAGAGAAACAGAACAACATGCATTCATGTGTATGCCTAAATCTTTGGTGTTACTCGACACACAATTTAGGATATTTGACAGACAAGACAACGTGTCTATTATGGCAACATCAATAGTAAATAGACTAACAAACAGTTGTAATCAACGAGATATCGAATGGTCAGATACATTGGTGTTCTTGTAAGAGGGTAAATAAATAGTATTGTGCTGAACGTATTATAAGGAATAACATAATTAGCTAGCAGGCGACACACTACATACGCTGTCTGTCGTGCATCACTGTGTGTCAAATGACAAACCATCAATACAACGTATTCATCAACTGTTATTTGGATAGATACAGCCCTTATTTAGCAGTTACGAATGATGTCAATGATATATGTATGGGTTAGATACGTGAAACAATATGTCCTTAGATAATATGATTGCCAGAATACTATTGTATTGGAAGTGCAGGTGGCAGGCCGGAAAGCTAGTACGGCTTAATGCAAAAACTAGCATGTATTTCGTTAACAATTTGCAAATAAATAAACTTCAATTCCGCTCCTTAATATTTAAAATGTTAACAAGAACCTCAAGTGGGTGTAACCTTTTCCTATTAAATCCGATTGTCAGTGTTACATTATTGCTTGTTAAATGCACCCCAACAATAACTACTTATAGCGTTTGAAAAGTGTTCGGGATAATAATAATGATTTTGATGAAATCGAACTATTTAAAACATGTGTTATCATAAGGCTAAATATTTCAAGCAGTTTGATATACAATGAAATGGTGTTTATACGTCCCTTACAATTCGATGCCAATTTGTATCATTACTTACCAATGAAAGAGATACGGTGTATGCAATCTGGTAGGTTCAATTGCCGGTTGAAGACGCCATAAGCACACTATCTTTCAAAAACTGACCTGCATATTCTGACCTATGCCTGAGTATATACGGAACGCAGTGCAGATGACGCAATCAAAAAGCACGTATAACAATAATAGGCACCCGAATTGTCGGACACTAAATTCAGGCAGAATCGGTTGTTGCATGTACGCCTCGAGATGCATTTATATGGATGGCCATTTCCTCCAGATAGGTGCGGCTTAAACAACCGGGAAGCGACGTGTAGGTGCTTCCCATGTAATAGCAAGACAAGTTGTGAGATGCACTGATCATAATCTAATGAACAACCCGATGACATTTGATTAAAGTCTAGGGTTTATCACCGCCTTAAATAACGAGACAGATGATGGTTTTGGCACGATAGCAAGATAAGCAGTAATTTGTTCTTCATCATTCTAGTAATGCACGCGTGGCAGTAGTACCCGGAAAACTAAATATTTCAATTACTTTCTGCTCTCGGAGTCATTAAGAATTATTCACTGTTGGGTTTCAACACCGAAAATTATGAGTATATCACAGTTAGCTAACGCACGAACAAAATTCAATAGAGAACAAGTGATAGAGAGAGCGAGAAAGAGATATAGAGGTAAAGAGGTCCTCTAAAGGTCGTCCACGAATGGTCAAAAAATCATATTGTGTTTAACAGCTCTTTGGTTAAGTAATACACGAAGCCTCTACGGTTGTTGTTCCGTGCAAGGATCTGGCTATACGTCAGTACATCGTATATGCACTGATAAATACAAGCCAATGCTCCTGTTATATGATTTGCAGCTTTGTAACTCCTACAGACCAAGTGACATAACCTTTCGTAATAACGCTGCGGCCTCTGTAATCTCACGGTTTGCCAACATCAAATCCACTAACATCTATTATATTAGCTGGGGGTAATGTGCAGACAAAAGCGAAAGGGCGATTTACACATTTTGATAATAATCATAATGATAATAATAATAATAATAATAAAACATAAGGTGTCATCCTCCGACACATATCGAAGTGTGCATCAAACCTTATTATAAATGCCTCAATTATAGAGCTAGCCTGCTCACTCCTCCTACCCGGTCCATGACTACATAGAGAAGCAAACATACTGCACGTATATTGAACCATGTTTATTGCTGCGCCATAGAGGGCTCATGCAATTACTAGACGTACATGTAATTATCATATTGAAATATGCTTTCTCGTTGCTCGACATGGAGCATAAATATTGAACCAATATGGCTCTGCATGAAACACACTTGGCTCGAATTGCTGTGAAAAATGTGAAGATATCCTCGAAGAATATGAATGGAGTATCAAAATTTTGCTACAAGCCCTTAACTGTGTGCAACGGTGTCTGCTACAAGGAGTAATGTCGGGTCAAGTGCCACGAGTAACATGTTTACCTAAGGATATATAATTTTTGATTGAGATTCTCATTAGTGTCAACAAACGCGGGATCACTTATGCATCAACCAAAATCAGCCGAGTTTGGAAGTCTTAAGATTTAGGTTTTTTCATATATATAAATTGCTGATCTAGACATAAACCATTCAAAACGCGGTCGGGGCCAAATCACCGATATGCTGTTTAATGCAATATCAATATTCAAATTGCAAAGTCACAGAAAGTCTGATCTCGTGAATTGCATAAGGCTTTTTACGAATCTAAACACAAGTCTAAAAACAAGGAATGTTAAAAACAATAAGCTCAACATCTCACCACACGGTGACCATTTACACTCATCCGTTACATGTGTACAGTGCACCGTTTATAGATCCAAAAGCAAGCTTTCAGAGTTTGGATACTTCTAACATTGTAAGATATTCAGTCCACAATTGTCCACAACAACACTATAAGAGAGCTGTGACATTTCTGAGTTTGGAACGACCAACCCAGCCAGAGCGCACATGCACAGTAACTGTTATCGATTAAGCAAAGCATTCTTGGCGAAATGTGATTAACACAGGCCGACTTGTAGGCGCTTCCTTCCTCGTGCGTATTGGTTTGGGCATTGGATTTAAGAACAAATAAGATGAGATTATTATACACTAAGGAATAGAAATTCGTCAGCAGAAAATCCCTTGACCCATGGGAGGAGGATAAATGTAAAATGATTTGTTAGTACTAGCGGCTGGCAATGCTCCCCAATGACAGAGATACTAATTACTTAACAATTAGAAACAAATTATCTTAATATTGGTGGTCACAAAACCACTATATTATAAGCGTATAGCGGACGAGGCTATTCTGGTACGCATGCGGCTTGACATCTCCCTGTGTGCTGGGTGCGTAGTCAAACTACCTTCAATTGTATGAATGCTTGAATACCGTTTACCTGGTATGTTCAAGCGATTATTTATTCGGTGGTTGGCTTTATTTGTCTGATATTGATTGCATGCATGTAACCGTCATTTCGGTTCAATATAATATAACATGCTCTCATAATTTGTAATGTCGAATTATACGGATATTGGAGAGGGGATTCAGCAATAATGAATCATTTTATTGATACATTACTACGTTTTACGTAGCAACCACAAAATGCCGTTTTTTATTTAGTGCGGCCCAATTTTACTGTATCAAACATTATAGTGAAATATTATCAGCATAATGTATCATAGAAATCTATTCTATTTTGTTGTGTCGCTCCATCGATAAAACTACGTTCCGCTCGAGTAAATCAGCTTGCGCCCTAACTACAAGTTCAAGGCAGTGTCAGTGTCTCCGTAGGGCGATTATCGACCAATGTTGTGGTTGATAACGATATTTTTGACTACCCGAGGTTACATGACCACACATTATTTCGCCGACTACATGCAACGTGGTATACCAAGTCGGAACCTTTTAATATGCATAGAGAACCTCAACTTCACTTAAAGGACGTCCAATTGGCCTTTGACATGGTTATAAGCGAACTTTGTATTTCGGTGTAGATTCATTTTGTGCTAGTACGACACATTTGCAGTGGAGGGACAGCAACAACAATCCGATTATTCTATCAATGTTACATGTTATCACACGAGTTGAGCAGCGAGAGACATTGCATTATTTTTGCTGCAGCAAAGTTGATATGTTACCGAAATAAAGTAGATATTGTATCCATTATGCCTCGTTACTAGAGTAATGGATTCATTTGGATAATGTTACCATCCGCACAAAATATATGAAAAATTATGTGACCATATATTCCAGGTATACAACGGAATATTAATCTGATATTTTGAAGTTCTGTTAGAACCCTTAGTAGTGATTGTATGTTGAGTAACCTATTGAATGGGATACACTAATAGTTCCTGTGAAGCATTATTTTCAAAACGCTTCATAGTAACATATGATGACGCAAAATTACCGAGATGAAATTGATTTATCAACTAGATATAAATGCGCTTGATTCCATAAACCTACAAGACGACATAAAATAGGATGACTGTCATTATCACGAGCTCTATCACAAGCGAGCGAGGTAACATTGTACGCTGTATCCGCAATTCGCTGCCCAACATTACTAAGACGATTGAGTTATTCCTGTCGGGAGTGGTAAGAGCCACATCTAGCTAATAGGTTTCTTCTCTCAAGCTAGTAGTTCCATCATTTAACACGCGCATGCATGGCGAGCGGTTGAAATACGTAGATATGTTAGGAAAGCACACATATCAATGCCAGATTTTTTGTCCAAAACACCGACACAGCGATCTTATTTGCTGAGGTAACGTGGAAATTTACTTGATGCCTATACGTTTTCAAAACCCTCTTGTAATATTAGCCTTGAAATAAAATAATGTAAATCAGAATATATAATATAACCCCTACAGTACAATTCTATACTTTTCTACTTATCTTTATGACAACACCGCGCTGCAGAGGGTAGGATGCATGCACAGCAGAATTCCCTCACAGCATGTACATTAGGCAGAGTTTAATACAATCTTGCAGATTCTACTTTTTGTAACTTTAACCATGTAATGCAGTCCCTAGTAGCTTTTCCTATCATCAGTTATCGTCTTGACTCTATCAAGATAATCGTAATCAGGTAAGGTTTGTAATTATCTCTCGCGTTTAGGAGTGCCAAGAGGATGCAACCATTAGTAGCAATTATGAGAGCAATGCCAGAGTCTTGGCTTGCACTTTAGTAATGTATTGGTTTGAAAACATCAAGCTGTGTTTGCTTGGAAGAGTCGTTCCTTAGTTTTATATGTGCAGTTTCCTATATGAAAACTGATTGTGTAATATAATTTCTTCACTTCCAATGGTTGCAATAATTGCCCATAGGTCGGTGTAATGTTAAATAAGGTAAATATTTACAGTACAGTCACCGATCTCAGGCGTTGCAGGTACTTAACGGACCAAACAGATCATTTAGAACTTAGACTTCCTGATAGCCAGCTTAAGAACAGTGTGCATAGCGGAATAGACAGAAAGAAATAGGTTTCATCACAAAATAACATATGACAACATTGTTTGAAAGTGGATCAGATATATTGTTAATTGCATTATAATAGTAACAAAAACAGTACATTCATGGTTGATAAACTGTATGTAATAGTATAGCATTTTATGAACGGTTTATATATCGACATTAACAGATCGAATAATGGCAGCAGCATCTCACTCGTTGTGTATTTGATTCAAGTTGTGTTCAGCGTATTTCGGACCTATGGCTTACGCATTCTTATTTCAAACCTCAAATAATGCTAACGCAAAAGTACGCAAACATCCATAGCAACTGAAAAATTCATTTTTAACTTACTACATTTGACGAGTAATCAACAGTGTTATCATTTTCGTTGTCCAGCTCCTCATCAAGCATGCTCACTGCAATAAAGTAAGACGTTGAAACAAAACGTTTATTTCGAGTAATAGCCACATATTGTGTATATGCTCGAGTAATTACGGGTGCTCAAAATATATTATATCTACTAACACTGCAGAAACCTTACAAGCACTTTTGATAATAAAAGTATGCTGCATTTGATATCACATAACACCGATAGCGTCGTGTTGAATTCGCTAGCTGCTAAACCAGCAATCCGCATTATTGTTAACTACTTTTAACCGGTTTTACATCATTAAAATTGATGCAGGTGTTTATTCTGGTGCCTTTCAGTCGTTAATGAATGAAGCTTAAGTGCAATATCTATGCTGTTCTATTAATAAAAATGCATTTTGATAGGCACACAAAAATGTGACAAGGATTTATATTGAACACTACACTATAAGCATTTGTAATATCTGTGAGTGTTACAATCGTGGCATTATGAAAAGTATATTTTGTTTATAATATTGTCTTTTCGTGTTCAATCGTTCGCCTCCTCATTAGTTTTGAAGACATCGATAAGTCCTAATAGGTCGGGTTGCAAGCACAGCCTAGTGGAACAATGATACATCATTAAAATTGACGCAGGTGTTTATTCTGGTGCCTTTCAGTCGTTTATGAATGAAGCTTAAGTGCAATATCTATGCTGTTCTATTAATAAAAATGCATTTTGATAGGCACACAAAAATGTGACAAGGATTTATATTGAACACTACACTATAAGCATTTGTAATATCTGTGAGTGTTACAATCGTGGCATTATGAAAAGTATATTTTGTTTATAATATTGTCTTTTCGTGTTCAATCTTTCGCCTCCTCATTAGTTTTGAAGACATCGATAAGTCCTAATAGGTCGGGTTGCAAGCACAGCCTAGTGGAACAATGATACATCATTAAAATTGACGCAGGTGTTTATTCTGGTGCCTTTCAGTCGTTTATGAATGAAGCTTAAGTGCAATATCTATGCTGTTCTATTAATAAAAATGCATTTTGATAGGCACACAAAAATGTGACAAGGATTTATATTGAACACTACACTATAAGCATTTGTAATATCTGTGAGTGTTAAAATCGTGGCATTATGAAAAGTATATTTTGTTTATAATATTGTCTTTTCGTGTTCAATCTTTCGCCTCCTCATTAGTTTTGAAGACATCGATAAGTCCTAATAGGTCGGGTTGCAAGCACAGCCTAGTGGAACAATGATACTTAGATGGTGAAGCTTTATAAGTTGCCTGTGATTCGATCATTTTAAGTTATACTATGCGCTAACAAATCTCAAAGCTATTTCTGTCATAAAACTGGTTTGAAATATATAAACTTTTGTCCTAGTAATGATTATGATTAAAAAATCTAGCTATTATATTTGTTTCAATGGATGAGCTATTACGTTAAAACGATAGATAATAGCATTGTTGATTAACCAGGTTTGCCAAACGGGACCAGGCTAATCACTTTAACTAGTGAATAGTTCCCTTGATGTTAACTTGTTTTCAAACATGCATCAATACGACTATTACGTATACATCACCGGTGGTGCCAATACCAGTTACATGTAATCCGTCCCGTATGTATCAATGTATGACAACTCGCTGAATTGAACATTGCACTTTCTCATGAGATTCTCTCAACAAAATGATAATTAACTAATATAAAAAAAATCGGGTATTCTCTCATCATATATATCCCATCAATCACTCCTATTCACTTCTGAAACCAAGTGAATGGCAGTAAATGACATGTTACGTGACGTTTCATAGCTAAGTATATCAGAAGTTGATCTAGGAACTTCGAGATGAGCGTATTGCTTAGCTAATCTACACATGATATTTCCATTTTACGATATATCGCTGCAAAGGTTTGCAAAGTTACGCATCTTTGGACAATATACCTTTCTATTATGCATGTTACGTGACGTTTTGTGACGTAATCAAGTATGCCAGAAGTTGATCTAGGAATGTCGAGATGAGAGTATAGCATAGCTAATCTAATTTTATTTTTATTTTACAATTTGCAAAGTAACGCATCTTAGGTCAATATTGCTTTCTATTATTCATTTAAGGCAAGCCTGTACGTTCAAAAAGACAGCAGTAATGCCTTGCAACAACATTGGCCATATATTACCAAATCAACAAACTGGTAATATTGACATTGACGCCTGACATTGAGAACATCGAGTCGATAGCCCAAAGTCAGTTCCCATTGTTACAACATTGAATACTGCAGCCTTGGGATGGAGGTAATGCTGTTGCTCAGTTCATACGTCAAGGGTTAAACTATGTGATACAACTGTGAGCGCAGATTTGATGTCATATCACTTGAGATATGTCTGATAACTACCCCATAGCTATTACCCAG
>CM067352.1:868339-898228 GCA_034190875.2 Urechis unicinctus | reverse complement strand
TTTTGTCGGTGTCAGGCCAATATTGAGCACACTTCCTCTGAAACAATGCGTGATATATGATGCTTTCTGTCCTTTGTTGCTTTTCGGACCTTTCATGAGTTTACAATACATTAAAATAATGTAACCCCTGCCTTCATATTTTCCATCACATTGGTCAACATGACAATAATATGAATGTCTTGCTCCCAGATCATACGCCAAAAATCGCCGATTGTTTCCTGGATTGGCCCTGTATATCAACAAAAAATAAGGTGATTATATGCGTAGGTGAGTTTTCCGTCAATGACTAACATGGTTTATTATCTCTGCAAACCTTGCGCTGCAATAGCAGTGCCGACGCTATTCGGAAACTGCAACAGATAACGCCCTCAATATATTACAGTACATATAGTGCAGTGAAACATAGTCGCAAATATATCCTTAGAAAAACCGCTCTAATATGATTAACCTTAATGTAGCTGGCATTGATGAAATCCGAATATGGGTTTTCATTTTTCGTCAATCTCACACGGTTGTGCTCGTCTGGACCAATCATAACGCTTACGTTATTGATTTCATCGCTATAAGTCGTCACGTAATGTAGAATACAATGATTGTTTATAAAGGGTCAACGTACATGGCATTATGTTTCTGTACTTGTTTTTTAGCTTCCATTCCCGTCCCATTACATCTGTGTATTCACCATAGGACGACATGACACTCTACCACACATTAGATATAAAAGATTTGTGGCTGAGGAGAGAAAAGGAGAGCATATTTACAACATAGGATGGAATGTCAACAACAACATATAACTGCTTGACAATTTGATACCGACCTTAGAAATACAAATGTATCGTACCTTGAATTCTGTTTCTATACTCGCCCTGTCCTCCATTATACCCTCAACGTAAGTATCTATGTTTTTGACTGGTATAATGTTGGTATGTTTGTTTAGAGGCGATCCGTTCTTGAGCTGCTGTGGCTCAGCGGAAGTTAGGACCATATGCCGAGGGCTGCCTGTAACTAGTTGCTTGATACTGCTGCGCTTTCCTCTGGAATTTTCTATGCTTGTATCGATATCAGAGGAAACCATTCCTTCTTCATCGACAGTGATGTTCACATTTTCGTAGACAGCTGCTGCTGCAACAATATCTCAGTTACATTCACCGAGCTACAGCAAAAATACGATAGATAATTCGGCCATTGATAGTATTGTTGTAGAAGAGAAAAGCGATGACATGTTTCGGAGGCTGCAGCTGGAGATAATTCTTCCTGTGTTTGATGCAAACGTTCGGAATGCCGACTACAAATTACACACCAGGGACATAAGAATAGCATAGAAACAAGCGGCTGTAATGATAAGGATAGGCCAATTATGCTGACGTAATGGCAGACTATACATCAATACAGCTATCTTTTTGACAGAACATTTCCCAGCATCCTCAGGACCGTTTTATGATGATGAAGACTATGACGATGATGCAGACAGCACAGAATCCAGCTGCACCAATGCCAGCCGCCAGCTGTTATTTTCTACCATTTCATAACCATCATCACATCTGCATTCATAGGCGCCCGGTGTGTTTTTGCACGTCTGGTTGCATTCATGGCTACTATCGGTACACTCGTTAATGTCTGGTACAGCCGAAAATAACAGAAACTGGAATAATGCACGCAACTCCCGATTTAGTCACCATTTATGTTATCGCAAGTCACTCCGTCTAATTTAACAAGAGAGCACAAAATGTCATGTATATGTATATATAAATATATATATATAAATATACATATTTATATATGTATATATATATATATATATAGTTATACATGTGTGTGTGTGTGTGTGTGTCTGACTGTGTGTGTCTGTGTCTGTGGATAAGGGAAAACAGAGACGAACAGGCTGACAGACGGTCATTGAAATGTAAAAGGGACCAGCGTGAACGACATACAGGAAGAGAGAGAATCAGAGATACAGAGAGACAGCGACAGAGAGAAAGATACATAGAGACGGAGTGAGTCAAACATACAAACAAAAATACAGCGAGACAAATACTGAGGTTGCCACAGGTATAGAGAGACAACGACTGAGACAAACAGGGAGAGACAGAGACGGGGATTGACCCAAAGCCCTGTCCACAGAGAGAGACGAAGCGGGTATAATAGAGCCAGCGAAATAACTATAACCAGCATAGACATAGTCAACGCAACATGATAAAGGTATGCAGGAATCCTAGACCGGCGACCTGTACGTACTGTGCTATAGAAATGGCTCTGCTTCGAGCGAAAGGAATTGTGTACAATGACATATACACCTAGAGTTACCTTGGCAGTTCATGTTCTCTCCGACTATCAGCTCGTATCCGATATTGCAGGTACAGTGATAAGAACCAAGGCTATTAACACACACTGCATTCATCGTCAATTCTCTGGTCTCCGTGCTTTGTATGATCCGTGCTGTTTCCACACCAGCACTCCCTGCCATTCTTTAATGACATCAAGCCAATTGAGTAGCCAACCAACTATACCATTAATCATCGTCCGGTCTATGTCGCAAATAGAAGTTACAGCATTATATAAGTATTAGGTGTCATTCCTTCCCATATTTACCTCCAGACCGGCGAATAAAAATATGTCTGTGAAGCATGAGTTGAGGCACCATTCTACTGTCATATGAGAGTGGTGACGAAGCGATGGCAGCACTCGACTCCGGGCATCAACGAAGCATCCTACGCGATCTAAATGTTAATTCAATCTTCCCATCAAAACCAGCAAAATATGATGTTTTGGAAGTCCGTTTTAAACAGAGTGTACAGCAAACATCAAACGAGAACCGCTAGTTAGCGAACACACACAGACTACCAAACCGATTTTTAGTTTTGACATGGCTGTCATCATTTATGGTGTATATTATTATTTGCAAATATTAATACAGACAAACCCAAATTACGTGCGTTTTACAGATAAGCGACAATAAATAATATCCTTTTTTATGGCATGGGTGTCCAGTTACATTTTTGACGAGCATTTCAATTAACTGGCATATGTTACGTGGCAAGCTTTATTAGAAATAAGAGCCAATAAACTGGTGAACTTTTTGCGGTAATACAAGTAAGTTATTGTATTTTCGGGCGATTTAGCATGCTGCATTCCGTTTTGCCAACACTTTAGTAGACTAGCGATAAATAATGTGCCTATATACACAGATTACTGATTAATCGATGACTTAGATTGAGATGAATAAGATTAATTAACTAGGCCAGACTTAAACAACATTAATATTCGGTTATTTTTTTTTAACACAGAATCGAAATATCGTATGCTAACCAGAAACGACAGGTTCTTTTAGAGAGAAGAATTCATGGATAAGTGTTTGATAAGAGAGAACACTGTGAATTATCATAATTTTTCTCCTTTTGTGGGGTGGGAGTGGTATGTAACACGTCGCTGATCCAACTGTCAAAATTGCCCATGAGAATTACTCGCATCTAGCAATTCGAGGACGTAATGTGACCCCGCCGAAAGGGAATCTCGGTTTATAGAGCCTATTAATATTCGTTTAGTCACACTGGTGCGACGTATCTAATTGAGAAGTATTTGAATTGTTCGTGAAACATGCACCAGATTCAGCCATATATAAATATAGTCTGAGTACTGTATAGCATGGTAGAGAGCAGTATAGCATATTATAGTTTAGCATTGCCTTGTTTATCATAGAACGGTATAGCAAAGATATACCCGCCATACTAGCGTGTTTTCTGTCCCCTTAAAAGTTAATCCTACAATATGATTCTATAAAATTAAGCTCTATTGAGTACTTCATATAGTACAGTTAAGTATAGTAATGCTTAGCATTGAATAGGATGGTAAATAACACAGTCGAAGAGCATAGTTTAGTGTAGCATAGTATGCCATAGTAAAGTATAGTATAGTATGGTATATTATGAAACAATGTAGTCCATTATAGCCCATTATACTCCGGTAATGTATAGTTTAGCAGAATTTAGTATATGATAGTATCTAATAATGCAGTATATAACAGCATACTAATGTTAAGTATCACCTAGTATTGTAAGGTATTGTATGTTATATGATAGTAGAGTATAGTATGGTATATAATAGCATAGTAAGGTATAGAATAATACAGTATAGTTTACTATAGTTTAGTATAGCATAGCATAGCATAATGCTGTATTTTTTACACGCTTGACCCCTGACAAACATCTACAGTTTCTTGACCATGGAAATGTGCTGTTGCGCGTAGTGATCAGAGTTGTTTTTTATGTCGTTTATGCATTAAGCGTGAATGTAATGCAATTGCAGCTTGTTGCTGTCAGAATACGTTATATTACAATCATGATATTGTCAAGCTGGGACGATATAACCTGAAGCATCTCCCTGCACTCCTCTATCCATCTTTCACCTCCGCTACTTTGTAGGCAGGAATGCCTAGTGCATGTCTTCCAATACGCTGATAAAGGCGGCAATATCAGTGGAACATACATTCAGCGAATTGTGCAGTGACTGGCAGAACACAATATAGCGTGTTAAGTTCACGCAAAGATCGTTCATAGCATGGAAATATCGAAAATACCTGCCGCCTGGCGTAGATATGTATATGTTGTAACAGAGAACCCGAAGGTGACCGTCAATGCAGAGAGAAGCTTTGGGGACCTAGAGCGATGGAGACTAGAGTACGCTTGCCTCGTAATGGGTTGACGTATAGACTCCTAGGTTGATAATCGACTACTTAAGCTTTTCGGTAAATATATTGCCGATATTCATGTACACGTATCCACCCCTCCTCCTGCCCTTATCCCTCACAAGGACACATCGACATCGAGTGCAAACCAGGACACGCGTAATCACAGGGGTGGATAACTTCAACTTTCAGAGGTGAGGCAATCTTATCGCTTCATTTTTTTCTTAAAGATAAGTCAGGGCTGTATCCACACAGCCCGGAGGCAAGATGTGAGATCGCGCGGCGCATGAGTACCCCAAAATGTGCCTAAGCAGGGACCAATAATGTACCCACCTTGACACAAAGCGTCATATGTGAAAGAGGTCAATAAGATTGTCACAAATTGGCACACATTCATTGCAGCGGCCATTCGTGGTTTACTGTCGGGTGTGCTATTGCCAAGAATTCGCTTCAGCTTGAAGAATCAAAATAAACATGTACGTGCCTAGCTTAACAAGTACCAGGAAGTATGTTGTAAATAACATTTGACGTGGGTAGGCTCAGCTCAAGTGCTTACCAATAAGTTCTAAGTGTTGATCTGATATCCGTTTTAACGTGTCGACAAGGTTTCAGAGGTAATACAACCTGTGTACTAAGACCACGTTGTACCTGTGCTTGTATTTGCAACTCACCGCTGTCTGTATCTGTGTTATAAGGAGTAACATTGACCGCAATCATTGACGTTGTCATTTAGTACATCAGTTGTTATGTCAATCGTTTTATATGCACTCTAGTTGATTTTGAGATAAAATCAATACTTAGAACAGCCGTGACCTATACACGAGTTAAAGTAGAGCTATACTTTAACTGGATCAAGAGCAGAAGTATATAGATATATGCAAGTGTGCCCCTAGTAGTAAAAAAACACAAACACAATGCTAACATATCTAGCTGCACTCGCAATGGCCTGTTCCAATCTCATGTGACAGACACTCGGCTCACCACAAGGACTGTGCTAGGAATACAATAAATAATGCTATAAAGCGGCTGGTTCAGTAACCGGTTAAGCCAGTTACATTTCTATTGCTAAGAGACGCAGGTCACATATTCGCGAATGACGCATTCGTGACATAGCGTGCTTGATTCTATGCGTGACCCTGCAGCTAGTATTGCAAAACAGGCAAATATCGTACAGTATAAGGTCACATATAACCAGAAAATTTTCTTCTTAGAATCATTATAAAAACCACAAAGAAACCTATCAGATTGTATTTTGGTGGTTTTGTAAGCATTAAAATGAACTCATCAAAACACATCCGGACTAGCAACTGTTTCAGAACAAAGAAACGGGTTAAGAAATTTGCTGGAATACAAGAAATTTATTGCGTTTGACAAACGTATTTGCATGCTGCATTCCGCAGTGCCACAACTATTGTAGACCGGTGATAAATGATGCATTCAAGGCACCATTGTATACAGGTCGATAATAACTCGATGTCTAGAACATGCAACTAGAACAAAAGTTAATTATATTAGTTGGCTGACTCTACAAAAATGTTCCTTTAACTGAAAAGACTCATCAAAGCATATGAACATACATACATACAAACATACATACATACATACATACATACATACATACATACATACATACATACATACATACATACATACATACATACATACATACATACATACATACATACATACATACATACATACATACATACATACATATACATACATACATACATACATACATACATACATACATACATACATACATACATACATACATACATACATACATACATACATACATGCATTCAAACATTCAAACATACATACGTTGATACATACATGTCATGGCGTATCTTAACACAACGCTGAATTCGGAGCCTTTGCCGCCGAACCATGAGATCAATAGTCCCTTGTGCTTTTGTTAATTTCATGATATCGTTGCCTGATGACATTTAATTTCATAATCACCACACAGCTTGGCATAGCTATCAACTATTTGCCCGAGACCTTCTTAAGTCCCTAACACATCAACGGCTGTTTTTGTCTAGCCCAGGCCATTTCCCTTACTCCAGATGGTTATTTGCAATATAATTTCACAATCTACAGCGTGTTTGCAAAAAGTGTACCCCAGCACAGACAATTTAACAGATTGACATTTATTTCATATTGTACCTGTAATTTTCGCTATTTGTGTGCCTATTGTAAAACGAGATTTGGCAGCAAAAGGCATTGCAAAAGGATACTTTTCCCGCTCTCAAAAAATCGCACTGACGTCAGCTTTTATTTATCTCATGGTAGCGCCACGTAACGGTTGCAGTGTAGTATGATTTGGAGGGCGATCACCGCAGAGACACTCGAAGTGAACCCTCTAAGCATATCTCTCTGTACTGATCACATGGTCTTTCAGGGCTCTGACTTTTATATCTTTATCGAACCTATCGTAACATTTTGACTATCTAGCTAACTTTTTAATAAAATGCGTCTAACTCGGTAATTCTGTTGGTAATTTTTTGGACACCGTTTCGGAAAACGAACAGGGCATGTACACATCCGCTCATTATCAGCGAGGTCAAACGACGTCACTTAGGTCATCCATCTGCCATTAACAGTAATAGGCCGTTTCCTGATGACCCGGAAGTAGTTCTTCCCGTACCCCGTCTTGTTGCTACCCGTAACAAGCTTTTCCTTAGCGACGCTGTATGAACAGTTTGTAGCGTACCGTAAATGATGTTTTGAATCTGTTTTTGCCGAATAATTTATGATCACATCGAACCAGAATGCACACGAAACATTGCTGCTGGGGTAGGTGCAACTCAGACAGCCGATATAGAGATCATGAAAGAATGAATGGCGTGTCTTTCATTCCTTTTCCAAAGCTACGCTCCAATCCACTGAAATGCAGAGAGTGGGCCAGGGCATGTGGACGGGTAGCCTTGCAAGACGTTTTATTGATATATTTATATTATCGTCGTGCGCGGCTAGTGGACGGGAAAATTTTGGGCCAGAGATGGTTAATGAGGGCACTTATATCTGTACAAAGCATTTCATCAGGGGAAACGGTCCAACAATTGAGCATCCTAACCCAATACCCGTTGCTTCCCAATCCGAAACTAAACTTCAGCGCTTCATGCAAAAAAAACAAAGGCCTGAACCTGAAGAAACATCCTGTGTTGATCCCCCCCATGCCAAAGCAGCAAAAACCTGGTGTGTGTAGCAAGAACCAAGTAACAATATTAAAACATAAACAGGTTCTCAAGACTCAAATATATGTATGTGTTAAAAGTGCACTTTTTTCTTAACTGCAGTTCAGAAAAAAAAGTTTATATCTCTTTGTTGAAGACCAGTTTATATTTGTCACCAGAATATAACAAGACAGTTCCTTGCCAACTCTACAAAACACTGATTAATTTTACAATAAAGAATAATAAACACACTTCCATTGCATTTAACCGAGTACCACTTATTTATAAACATTATCTCAACGCGTGTCTAAGAAAGCAAAAACCGAGATATTCCCACTAACCTTGACAAGAGGCGTCATATACGGAAGAGGTCAGCGAGATGATCACAAACAGCGACACATTCAACGCAGCAGCCATTAGAGTTTCACTGATCAATCACCTCTCATCGTAGGCACAACTGTAGCAATGTCGGGAGCGTTACTGCATAGAATGTTCTTCAGCTTAAAAAGTCAAATTAAGTACGCACATGCCTGGCTTAACAAGCACCAGGAAGTATGACGTAAATAGCATTTGACTTGGGCAGGCTCTGCTCGAGTGTTTACCATTAGTGTTGATTCACTGATGATTGATCCGATATCCATTTAAAAATAGTACTCGTGCTTGTAGTTTACATTTAGTGAGAGTGAGTGGTAGTGTTATAAAGAGCGGCATTGGCCACAGTATACGAGTTGTTGACGTTGTCAATTGGTAGATCAGCTGTCATATCAATAGCCGAGTCTTTAGCAGAAGACAATGGACGTGTCATTAGCCGACATTTGCTCGTTTGAGAAGCAAGGGGGATGACTGGTGTTTTTTTTGGTAAAGGCTTCCCCCGAGGCTCGAGTGGGTCGAAGGAGCCTTTTTTCATGATTTTGGCGCCAACCTTTTTGAGAGCGTACTTTTGGTCATACATTTGTGGCCTACATGGGGCGAGCCTTGCCCCAGCCTCGTACAAAGGTTGTTTTGGAACCGAGCCTCTATACCTCGGGAACCTCCACATGCATATATGCAGCCAGTCAACGCAGTAGGCTGCCAGGGGTCTAATTCCGCTCCTCTGTGACCATATTCAGCAATCATTTAAGCTAATGGAAACTCATATGGTATACACAATGGCATATGGATTACCGAAACCTACCCGTCGCGCTATCAACACTTTTGCACGGCCTAGATTTGGGTCACATGAGCTATGTGGAAAGGCTTTCAAATTTGAATACAAAGATTTTTTTTATTCCATTTTTTCATAAGTTCTATGTTTTAAAAGGGTATCGTAACCAAAATAAGGTGACTGCGCGCTTTTTTTCTTAGAAAAATGATTTTTAAATGTACATTTTCCACGTCGAATCTGACAAGATACCGCTCGGAAAAATTCGTGAATTTCCGGACAGTGACGTCATTCAGGTTGTTCGCGAATATTCCTCGCCATCTTCAGCCTTCACGGTTGGTTGACAGCGTGTGACTTACTCGTCTTTCTTCACGGTCTGGTGCGTTTCTTGTTGTGGATTATGCCTTATTGTTGTGCGTTTGGTTGTCGGAACAATGAGAAGTCAGGCGTGATTTTTTTTCTGTTTCCAAAAGACAGCAAAATGCGCCGCATATGGGTGTCGAAAGTCAAACGTAAACACTGGAGTCCTACCCTCACGACGGTTCTATGTTCTGATCATTTCGAGAATGGTGCTTATGATACTGACCCAGAGCTGCTCAAAAGTCTAGGATTTCGTAAGAAACCTAGGCTCCGAAAAGAGGCCATACCAACTCTCTTTAGCCACGTTGGAGTTGATGACAGTCAAAGTAAGCGACGGAGTGCCTCGGAGAAAAGGCACCGACAACAGGTGAGATCTGTTGGCTTGAACCTTTAGGCTAGTCCTGCTATGTTGACGTATACTTATTTAGATGTTAATAAATTTATCACCAAGTTGCCAGTATATCAATCTAGCTGTTTCTTGTCATGCAGGTAGTAAATGAAATGGTATTGGCAGCTGAAATTGTAGCATACTTATTGTATTGATACCACAGATGGCTGAAGTCCCTGCAGACACAGAGTTCCTTCTTTCCTGGAATAAAGAAATATTCCAGAGGTACCCAGGTTAGCCCATCTCAGCACTGCATCGGGACACAGTGCAACTTGCTGATCCAAAGTGTCACCAGGGGCACCCAATATGAGCCCCAGGAGGAATTTGTTCAACCAGTGGACAGCGATGATGAGATGGAAACTGACGCCGACTATGACTTCATTGGTGTCAGTGATGATGCCGAGATGGACACTGATGATGACATGGAGTTTGAAGAAGTGTAAGGAAAATATTGTTTTGTTTGTAGTGTAACCACAGGGTTTTATTTGATGAAAGAAACATTTAGCTCACAGAATGCTTATATTGTGAATTCATTCTTATTGTTCACAGTGGTGTTGATCTGGAGGATGGCCCTAGTCAGAATCAAAGAAAATTTATTGTGTTTGAAAGCTGCTTGAGAACCCTGCTGCTCTCATGCTTCCTGTGCTTGGACCCCTGCAGAGTGATGATCAAGCAGATACGGGGGAGTTTTGCTTGTTTTGAACAAATCTGCGTGAATGGACACCGTAAGATGTGGGATAGCCAGCCTTTTACAGGAGCTATGCCTGCAGGGAATTTGTTAATGGCTTTAGGAATTTTTGTTAGCAGCAGTAGTGCTATTAGAACACTGAACATGTTCAGGCATGTTATTATCCCAACCATATCTATGTCAACATTCTATCTCATTCAGAGAAGCTATCTTGTTCCAGCTGCAAGACAACTCTGGCGGACCCAACAGACATCACTGACAACTGCTCGCCAAGGTACACCACTTTCTGTAGGAGGGGATGCAAGATGTTGTTCTCCAGGCCACACTGCTAAGTATGGCAGTTACACCCTGATGGACCTAAAGACTTGAAAGGTTCTAGACATGCAACTTGTTCAGGTCTAAAACTTACAATTTATGACCAGTATATGATGGATTCTTTAATGTCTATTGTACCATCAATTGCCTGTTAATTTCTTTCAGAGCAACCAAGTTAAAAATTCTAATGCTATGGAGTTAGCTGGTCTGAAGCTTGGTATGAAATCCCTGTCTGAGAATGGATTGACCGTTGAATCCATCACTACTGACAGACATTTGGGGGTGAAAAAGTACATAAGGAAAGAGCAACCTACAGTCCAACACTGGTTTGATGTGTGGCATGTTGCCAAAGGTTAGTTTCTTTGTGTGACTTAAGCCGACCCAAAACACTCTGTGTAACAATTTAAAGAATATTTAACATGTTGGCATACCAAATTTTTATGTTAGCATTAAAGACAAACACACACTTATTTGTAAATGAAGGGATCAAGAAGAAAACACTGGCAAAAGGGAAAAGAAAAGACTGCAACATCCTGGGTGAGTGGGCCAGAAGCATTTCCAATCATGTTTACTGGTGTGCTGCGTCAAGCGATGGAGATGCAGGTCTGGTCAGAGCCAAGTGGCTCTCTGTCACTAGGCATGTCGTCAATGAGCACGCGGGGCATGGGGATCTGTACCCGGAATGTGAGCATGCACTACTAGAGGACAGGAAGTTGATACTGAAGGGTCGGTGTTAGTTTTTAATCATATAAGTTTACATAGAAATATTTACTTCAGTTGTAGTGTAATTAAATGAGTCGTAAAGGTAAAATCCATGTCCTTGTGGTACTACTTTACCAAAGAAATGTAATCTGTATTGATATATGTGTTAACCATAAATAGGATCAAAGCCACTCAAAGAGTTGGAGTTGATAGTCTCCAGCAAGCATCACCTAAATGACATTGGCAGGCTTTTACCATCAGAGCAGACATCAAGCCTAGAATCATATCACAAGGCGGTCATATTCTTCGCACCAAAGAGTGTTCACTATCCCTATGCCACCATGGAGGCCAGGTAATACCAATGAAATAACAGTTTGAAATTCGGTTGTGTATATTTGTTGTATGGAAGTTTAGCACATTTGTGTACTGGCAGCTGTAATGTTTTTTTGTATAATTATGTGCTCAAGTTTCAATTCTTACTTAGCAATATGTTATCAACCTGCTATTTTTATATCCATATTGCTCCTAGCAGTAATTCACTTCAATGAAAACTCGAACAGAGCTCAAGCCATCACTGAAGGAGGTCAGTCACAATGGAGAGTGTCTTATCCCAAAGCCAGACAGGGAGACCCAGTTGTCAAGCCGGTCAAAGTACCAATTTCTTTGGGTGTGTACATGCATTAATCTAAAATGAAACACATGTTGTTTTGACATTTATTACCGAAACCTAAATAAGTTTCATATGCACAAACATTGTAACCCAATTCAAATGGGCATATTTTATAACTGACTTGTTTTATGACTATCATAAAATATGAATATCATTGATTTTCTTCAGACTATGTACATCAGTTCATTGCTGAGGTGCTTGATCTCAGGCAAAAATACCCAAGCTACAGACTTGCTGAGGTCCTTGCAGAGGAAAGGAATCTTCCACCTCCTATTGCCTCCCAGTACGAGAAACCTGCAAAGGATCTTCTCGTAGGTACTCACATGTGTAGATTTAACCTGACCAAGTAATCTTCTGCTCCTGCCAGCACTTTTCTGTTTCTTTTGCCCAGTCTGTGCCATATCCATAATGTAAACTGGTGGTAGGCTAGATGCCTGAATTATCTGAAGCAATATGTCAATAAGTTGTCTATGGTTTTGAAATAAGTTGCATAGTTAAAAAAACAATTGTCATTTGTCAACCATTCCCTCACTTTGTAATTGTATTGTAAGCTCTGCCTCTGGATTTCATGTTAATGGTTTTATTTATTCTTGGCTATGTGAAATATATTTTAGTTTATCAATATGAACACTGAATGTTTTACACAACGGGATTGATGTTCCCTTAGTAATAAATATGATTGTTCAACCTCAAACCGTCCTTTTTGGTAGGAATTATGGCCAACTTACTCATTGTAGAGACCTCATCTCCAACAGGTCCATCAATTTGAATAGATTCAAATTTGGAAGCTTCCAGCACATTTTTATTCAGGCAGTTTGCCAGGAATCTTGGCTGCTTGATGATGCATGTCCATTCCTCCGTTATAGCAGCGTATAAAATAGACGTCCGCCCGTACGTCCGAGACGGACAAGTTTTGCTCTGGACGTACAAATCAATGACCTTCCCCGCCCGTGTGTCCGACATCTTTCAGTACCTAAGATTTGCATTAAATACGGAAAAAAACTTTTGAACTTGTTGATACGACCGCTTCGAGTCTGCCAAATTGTCAACATACGAGCGCCCCTAATCACCACGGTAACATCCGAATTCTTCACCGTTTCTACTGTAAGCAGGGTCACAGTCAAAATTGGTGGCAAATTGTTCGGGAAATATTCGAACGCGACCGAAATCGCCCCCAAAAAATTTGCTTCATAAGTACTCGCTTGGAGTCACAACGAGCGAAACATTTTCTCCCGCAAAAGACCGCTTTCTGTCCCTTACAGCATACCTGAGTGCGAGAGAGCTCGCCAAATTTCGGGCGAAAATGCGTGCGAAAAGCATCAACGTTGTTGTCTAGGTATATATTGATTGATTAATGAAAGCTTATTCACCATAAGCCCAGTCTGCAATACATTTGACATCGTTTGACCGTTTGAGCAGCACAATTAGCCTCTTCTGAGGCATATCAGGTAGAAGTAGAGCAGGTGGATGAAGAAGCAAGTACATCATCAGGACCATCAGCCCTACCAGCACCAGACAATTGTGACTCTAAATGATTCTGAGTTTTCTGATCTTCACACATGCGATTCAGAGTAATGATGACGAATAAACAAAGGAACGCTGGCGCCATTGCTTTACTCTCCCTTTCACGATGCAACATTTCCCTCAGTATTTTATCAAAATCCTACAAAGCTGTCTTGACATCCAAATGCAATCTCAGCTTCTAAAAAATGTAAATGTCATTGGCCAAACAACTGGGCTGCTATATACAGGAATGGAAACAAAGCCCGGAAACTTTATATGGATGTGTGTGTGTATATATATATATATATATATATCCTATATATAGATATAGATATATAGAGATATATATATATATAGATATAGAGATCTAGATATCTAGATTATCTATAGAGAGGATATCTCTCTCTCTCTATATCTCTCCTCTCTCTCTCTCTTCTCTATCTCTCTCTCTCTCTAGATCTCTATCTCTCTCTCTCTATCTATCTCTCTCTCCCTCTCTCTCTCTCTCTCTCTCTCTCTCTCTCTCTCTCTCTCTCTCTGATCTCTCTCTCTCTCTCTCTCTCTCTCTCTCTATCTCTCTCTCTATATCTCTCTATCTCTCTCTCTCTCTATCTCTCTCTCTCTCTCTATATATATCTCTCTATATATATTATATAGTATGTACAGTACAATATTTCAGGACTGACAAATTTGGGTCAGGACTGGTAACTATGTTAAGTTGCGTGCCCTGAGGTCCGGCAACTTTATTTCACGAATTTTTAACACTGGTTATAGCCATCACTCTCTCCCAACCTCTGCTGCACACTCTGGTTTCGTCCATTGGGATGCAGTGCTGACTGAATATAACAGGAAAATACTTTATATACTGCATGTAATCATCTGTCAAAAATATTTAATGTGCTGACGGTACAATGGCAAAGCTACATTCACTAAGTTCTATCTGTTGTATTAGTTACATCTGTCAACATACCATCCTCAACTTACAGAATGTGTAATTCTATTGGGTAATTGATACTAACGATTATTTTTTACCAGTTAACGTAGTTCAATAAAGCTGGGGAAGGGTATTCTTAAACTCACCATTCGTCGAAATCTTTTGTGGATTCTTCATCCGAAGCGAGTTAGAGCTACCGGTGTCATTTCGAAGTGTGACTTGGATTTTTCAACTCCCGTCCGTATTGGCTCAAATAAATAGTCATGGACATAATTTGCCCCAATTTTATGCTATGGGGCCTCGTAATTTTCATCAGAAGACGACATGGCTTCATTTAAAAACAGTGTAATACTAAAATCCAAACAATCGCTTTTCGCTTCGCTCGATCGCTGTCAAATTCTCTCTGAGACCGCGCAGCAGGAATGACGTCACGCAGCCTGCCCCTAGCGGCCAACTGAGGCAAAATGGCATCGAGAAGATGGCTTCGTATTTTCTTCCGTGTGGAACCTTATCGGTGGATTTTTAGTAGTTATGCATAGCGGTGCAATGAATTATGAGTACCCGTTGGTTAATGAGTTATTAATCTTTATTTTGAAACACAAAATAAAGAAATGATGAAAATCGTTGAAGTTGACCTTTAAGCCACCGGTCTCATGTTTACGCTGTGGACGTACAACCATCTCGAGTTTGCAGATTTGCACATCTTGTGGTTCTAAGCACCACTTTGTCCGGTTGCAAGCGCTGTATCATGGATATCAGGTTGAGTACACATATCCTAGCATGAGCATATCGAGAGTTCCATTGGCAGACAAATCACGCACTAGGAGATCTTTCTCAGACTCATCAGTTACCTGGCGTCGGGTAAGGTTTTTTCATTTTAGGTTTTGTCCCTGCGTGAGCTTCCCAATCAGGTTACGGCCCATATTTCTGTTGGAAGGGATCCACACCTCTGTTTGCTTTACAAAGGATATGATGGCCTCTTGCAGGTGGCGTGAGGCGAAGACGCATTGTTCCGCAGGGAAGGCAAGTAGCGCCAGTGGCACCCATTTCTTTTCTCTGAAATGACCGCCTATCCAGTGCACGACCACTGGATGTACTCCTGCTGCAAACTCCCATGCACCTCTTCTGCAAATCCCTTGGCATCGTGCCCAGGCAGTGGTCCATTGATGGCCACTCGTCGGAACCGGTGACTGAAGCGGGCAATCCAGGGAACGCAATCACCCAGTCCCTGAATGGACGCTGGATAGCAGTGTTTCATGTCGATCTCGGTCATTTCCTTTGTTTTGTAATCCATGCTGTTTCACACCCCGCCGTGACTATACTCAACACAGGCAGCCTAAACGTCGGAGAGATATCCAGAAGGTGTAGGTCGCAATCGGTTTGTCTCACGTGCGTGTATACTGGCTGCGTGGTTACCACCTACAGTCCGACCGGAGAGATCAGGGCACCCAAGAGATTTTCACACAGTCTGTATATGCTTTTGTAGAGCCCGAGGTCAATGGAGAGTGCCGTCCTCGAGTGCGTACTGGTCAATGGTCAAGGTGGCATCACCGGGCCCCAGTAACCACACTGCGCAAGGTCGATCCCTGGTTTTTTCGTGAATGGATTGCCAGATGTCGCCTTTATAGAATTTTAAGGTGCGGGTGCGTGGAAACGAGAGTTTGGCCGACCTGGCATGGCCATTGTGAAGAATGATGTGAACGGGAGCCCTGTGCTTATATCTTGTGCTCTGGTATATTTTGACTCCGGCAATGTCACGAACAATAATGCTCCGAGATCGGATGCTATCTAACACAGGTATATCACCTATTCGTGTCCCGGCGTCGAGCACCTGTTCTTCCCATTCTAGAAAATTTTCTCTTCTTTTCTCAGTCAATCCGTTGTCAATCTGCTGCCGCACAAAATGCTGCAAGACTCGCTTGGCCACGCAGTTGTCATTGGTGCTCATTTTCATCGGGGTCAACCACTGAACATCTGCCTCATGGACCGCATTAGTGCCTTAGATGACTGCCGTCACCGGATATGCATGCCTATAGTATTACTGATTGATTCTTACCAAGACCCTGGGAGTGTGTTTTTGTCAGCAGGGCGATTTTCTTATTTTTATCCCGCACGGGCAGATATTTCTCTCTGAGCTCCCACTCTCCCTCTCGGACTTTGTGCAGAAACTAGATTCGTAGTAGATGTTTGCCTGATTGGATCTTCTCGAGGATTTTTTTTCTCGCGTTCTGTGGTGAGCCCGGCGTCGGAGAACGTATGCGTGTGTCCAAGGAGCGTCTTGTGGAGGCGGTATCTCATTGATAACCTACGGGACCACCTCTTGCACCTCTAGGGCTTTCAACTGCGCATTAGAAAAGGCAAACGTAGGACGCTCGCCCCATGTAGGTTACACATGTATGACCAAAAGTACGCGCCAGAATCATGAAAAAAGGCTTCTGCGACCCAATCTAGCCTCGGGCTAGCCTATACCTAAAAACGACAGTCACCCTCTCTGCTTCCTGTTTGATCTGGTGAGTCATGAGATATTTCAAAACTTAATCTTAGTTCAAGCAAATCGTCGATTTGCCTTGTCTAATATAGATAATGGCTTTGTGTATAGCGTTGATATTACTGTATCATTCACGCATGACATAGTTCCAGTAATATACGCTGTGAGGTCTTTCACTCACCAGTTAAAATACAAGACCGATCGATCAGAGCTATTGCATGAGTCATATGTGTTATCTAGTGGGCCAGTCACCTATCATAGGTTTATTTCACGTCGTTCAGCACACGTGCATAGTAAAGAGGCCATTAGAATTGTATGAAGGATTATGAGCTGTAAACATTTGTATTTGAGCAAAGTCAATATTCATATGACTACGATGGTAAATAACCAGGACGATTTCTATTATTTCAATGTGTTGGATGTCTTATTTTGTATGCTACTTAACAGCTACATCGTCAGTATCACGCAGTATAAAAAGTAGCCATATTATGTAAGCAGCAGGGGTACGCATAAGAATGAACTCATCAAAGCATCTCCAAAGGAATGATTGGTCGGTAGGTGGACCCAAAAGGGTGAAGCTCGTGGAGTTCATCATATTTTGGGGACTCCTCATGTGCATTGCAAACTGTCACGTTAGAAGAGCTTTGGTCGGTTGTTGCACTAGAATGTATGCTATATATATATATATATATATATATATATATATATATATATATATATATATATATATATATATATATATATATATATATATAGATATATATATATATATATATATATATATATATATATATATATCTCTATATCTATATATATATATATATATCTATATATATATCTCTATATATATATATATATATATATCTATATATATACATATATATATTGGAACATGTGCTTTTTTGTGAAATAAACGTTGACTTGGCCGGGGTTTATTACAATCCGCTCGAAAGCTATTCTTTCACACAAACATCCCGACAAAGACAAACGAGTTAGATTCGAGCCCACGTCCATTTTCCTTAGAGTCACACTGTGTCGGCGTACCAGACGCATCGAATACCACACGCCGTCACCATGTGATATGGTGAATCAGTGACTGTATCAATCAAGCATGCCAACCGTATCCAGGGATACCAACGAATGTCATGACACTAAGAAAACGTGCTGTGATTGAACCTACAAGCCCCTGCCATCTATCCGACCACATCAGTCCGTGCTTGTCCAGGATCCTTTCAACAAAATCCTGCTCTCTTTAGGCACACAATGGCAACGATTTGTCATATCATTCCTAGTAACATATTTTCATGCAAATAATAAGCACAGCTAATGTATGGCGATGTGCATTGTTGACCTCAAACACCAGGTGAGAGATATGTGGAAACTATTTAATACCAAGTTGAAATCGGCCCAAGTTCGATAATAAATGTTTAAAAGAATGCGCAAAGAAGTTCCGTAAGTTTTTGATGCTTTGTGTAGCTATTTTCTACATAAATGGTACCATCAAAACTTCGGTATTTAGCTAATGATTACAACTTGCTTCATCAACGCTTTTAGAATGGCTGTTACATTTCTCGTGGCGGGCTCACATAAGTGTTTGCATTGCCGTTGTGGTCGGAGACGATTGTACCCGTTCCGTCTGCTACACAAACGTAGATGATTAATTATGGACTCAATCACACAGAAGATTCCCTTAATACAGTAACGTTAACAGGCAAGAACAACATCAAACTTTCTGTTCTCAAATACAGCTATTACATGCTAATATTGTGCTGCTTAAAACAGCTTGCCACTGTGATTCTGTAACTTTGAATAAAAATTGGCGACAGCATATCCTATCGGTATGACATATCAAGGTTCCCATACCTCGCTATTGCAGTTTGTCCGGAATAACCTTTGCAGCGGATCTTACAAATTCTGAATAAACGACGTGAATGAGATAATCAAATATGCTTTTTGCCCAGCAGTAAAATATACACAGTACAGAGGCTCAACCAGAGACCCAAAACGAATAATCAAGACAAACATTTTAAAATACCGTTCTTCTAAATGTCTCTTAGATGCCCGTATAGGAGTAAGTTTGCGTAGTAAAAAATGTCTATGCAAAGTAGCTCCATGCATAATATATATGAGCATTTGTGGTTATTGCATTGCACAATGCGTCAGTGCTAATTCATCACGAAGAGTCTAAACGGAATTCATCAGATGTATAGCTGCTAAAACTTACCCCATTGGGAAGCTTACACATGCTCATGCCTTAGCATGCCATTATATATATATATCTGACGATAAACAAATAGTTGTATTCAAATGGTGTCTGACGGGTGCTTAAGGAGCACGTTCCACGTATAAACTCAAAGACAGGGTTAATATGAAATATCTACGTTACGTGAAATATCTACCACTCGAGAGGCATAACATTCAGCCTAAATACTCCGTTATATTTTCTTTTATCATCCTAATTGATCCAAGGCATTAACATGTTTCCGCTCACAGACACATACTGCTGCCTGTTTCAAGGTTCGTTAAATGATGGTCCAAACAATAACAGGGGCTGTTTATTTTGGAACAATATATGAAAGCATTATTCAAAAAACAAGATGGAACCATCAGACTAGTAACCCTCAAAGAAAAGCGACAAGACACCGAAAAATTGACAGGATGATTGCGAATTATAACATAAATGTGTATATATTTATGTTTATATATATATATATATATATATATATATATATTATATATATATATATATTATATATATATATATAATATATTATATATATATATCTATATATAGATATATATATATATATATATATATATATATATATATATATATATAAATTATATATGTATAGATATGTTATGTATATCATATATCTATATGAATACATGCGTATATGTATATGTATACAAATATATGTATTCATATTTATATATTTGTATATATCTTGTTGTATATCTTCTTTTAAAAATATTCATACATAAATATATATACGCACATACGTGTATAAACATGCAATATATATATATATATATATATATATATATATATATATATATTTATATATATATATATATATAAATATATATATTACCGAATAGAAGAGGTTTTTTTGTATGGCCTCAATAAAATATTATGTTCTTTAGGCACTACCAGTAGACATATGGTGAAATATGACTTATTTATTTTTGATTTGATGTCTTACAGATTGATACAGAAATAACCAGGAAGTTTAATTCAGCGATAAAGTCATTGTTGCTCTCTTGTGCGCCTTTGGTAATTATTCAGGCCAAGTTGAGATTAATTACAATTATTGATGTAGATCAAATGGCCGGCTGGACAAGACAGGCTGTATGGAGCATCCAATCATTCTTCTTGACGACATGTCACATTACATTGTGGGGTACATGAGGGATGTTATTCATTTTTTAATGTACCTGACAAGGGCATGTAGCCTTAAATATAAGATAGAGAAAACGTTTATTAAGTAAAGATGTTATGCTGAGAGCGTATATTTAAGGACAATAAATATATGGTCGATCATTGCTTTTTAAAAATCAAACACAATTATTGCGGCCTTTGCGAGCGCGATGCATGCTTCCACAAAACACTAAACGATACTTACTTTACCGTAAATAAGAGTGGATTGATGAAAGTTTGTTTGGCTCTAGACTAATACCTGTAGCTGATGGATTACTACCATCAGCCTCTGAAACCAGCATATATAATTGCTCTTTGATCATTGCCGAACATAACATAACATCAAATGCATTGTTCTAGCGCCTGTTTCCAGGAATTAATCCCGCTCAAAGTCTACAGTCGTTTTATATGAACAGAACAGCTACAGTCCGACTATTTTAGAACAACGCTAAAATAAATACGGCACATGGGTGCAGCGTGTATACAAATAGCTTGTCAACGCATAATGCTGAACAAATTGAATAATGGTTTACTAAGTTCAGTCTATATAAACGTGTCAAACAGCCGTCGCATCTGATGCGTTATGGCCAATATTTGATAAAATGTCAGTTTTAGAGACTGTTGGCTGCAACAGATTATCTACAGAAAGCAGTAATTCGATATGGTGCTGTGTGAATATACCAATTAATATATCGTTTATCGTTTTGCGATACAGCGCGTTTGATTGAAATAATTCCAAATGGAAAACCCATATATCACTCCGTTAAGATGTAAAATCGGTGGATCCATACAGCATGCCTCATCCATCCCTGCAACCAAAAGAGCACGAGAGATGAAAAGCAGCGTTATCACAAAATAATTCTTCCTTGGTAATTTTATTTCCATCTCTCAAACTTAATACAAAATCAATAAGTTAATATTGCACCATCAAAGTTTGGTCAGTGCCGATAGACCATGGAAGTGTTTTCCTTGTCATGAAGGCAGTACTTTCGATTAACTCTGCATGTGCTACGCTAACTCCTAACGGTGTAAACCTATCTTACAAAACAAGCTTAATTAGAGGGTGAATAAACACCGCACATCTACAGAAAATGAACCCCTATTGCATGACGTTTGCAGTGCACTTGAATTGAATATACAGCCCCAAACTTACTGAATTTATTGCGCCTATATAGTCATTCTAAATGGAGCCATGAACATAACCTCTGGAAATATTAACAAGTACATCAACGTTGCAAATAGACGCAACAGCACAACCATTGCAAAATGGCAGGTACATAAACATTGGAAATAGGATGAAGCTCCAAACAATTAATGATAGTGTAATGAACATAGCCATAGCAATTAACAATAGGAGCAGTGTCATAGATAATAGGAGCAAAACACTGAACAAAACATGTTAGGGGGAGGAACGTTGTCGATATCATGTCCCTGGTTTTGCCTTTCATAAATCACATAGAATGGTCACGACAACCGGCGTGCCATAATAGTAGCAAGTTCGTCCAGATGATGCTTCCTGTTTTGGATGGGTTGGCTCTCTGAGCATATAAATGAGTTGGCATTATGACTTAACAGATAATCTGATTAATCTAATTAAGCATAATCAGCTGCAAATTCATCGCAGTACTTCAGAGGATGATCGAATTGACATAACATGAACAGATGGTAGAATTACATACGGAACATTGCCGTGAACCATACACCATACTTTCCGCGCCATTATCCACACTTTATTTTTTTAAGTGAATGAATACTTCTACTACAAATTTGTTGGTAACTCGGTGCCACAACGCAGTGATAGAAAATGTATTAATTATACGACGGATTTGCACTCTAGAGGACTACCTGCAACAGCATTCTTGATATATTCAATCAGTGAACTCCGTAAAGAGATTGTTAAGCTTTTGCTTTAATTTAAACATACTCAACCACAACGCGTGTACGCTTATATGGTAATCATTCAATACGTCATAAAACCAACTTGAGGTTGTCGTAAATGATCAACTGTAAAATAGAATAATCTAGCAACGTGTTTCATTAACAAAACAAATTACGAAAACGTTGTGTTGTACAGGAGTGCAGTATCTGTGTTGTCGAAAACCAATCTAACTATCGACTATGACCGATAGATTAACATTTTAGACCACGCAACAGTTTGTTGAACATGGTCTAGTCATTACATCCGAACAAAACATGAATTAATTCTAGCATTTTCATATATAATTAGGTGACATGGACATTTTTTTTCTGACACCGATTGCAAATATTCCAAATGACTAACGCGTTAGCACATCGTTAATGCACCTGATTGTGTATGTTATCATTTTAAATATACAAGTAATAATGTGAATGACAAAACAAATTGCAAAATAAATTAATTTCATAATGAATGCAGGGTCAGATAATCTACGGTAATTTTCATTGATAGAATTTAGTATTGGCATTCGCATCGTGTAGTATTGCTGTAATTACCACTACTTTCATCTGAGACTATCAAGTTATGTATGCTTTTGATAAGTGCACACGTTTGTCAAGTTGTTTTCGAGAGTCAACGCCGATGGCAACGATGCTTATAGATTGAACATTTGTTTCGTACTCGTGAAATTATTAAGAGCTACTGGAGGAAATGTAAGAAACACATTGTGAAGCCGATCATAATACCATCCGGAAGAAACCGTCATCAATCAACTTACTGCTTAGTAGCATTACACCGAATTGCAATCTACCAAACAATATTATATGTTTTCATTGATGATGTACATGTACTACATGTAGGGAATGGAAATGGTGCTTAGGAAACAGCCGCATAAAAAAAACTTTGCATGACAATAGTCCAACCAACAGGAGCGGATACGGTGTTTGCTAATATCGACAAGCAATGTCCTTGAAAAACAAATTGGTGTGACCACCCATTCAATTGAGCACTTTTCTTTTCATGTAACAGGGTTTTATTTGATTCAAAAGCCGATGGGAAATATCTACAATCTACCATCACATCCGCAGTGGCGCCAATGACGGCCATGTTCATTCTCATGGCGACGACTCCTCTCCTCGATTTGTTTGGTGCGAGATATTTTTTGGCGCAAGCTTACAAAAGATCCGTTAAGGAAGGGCACAGGAATTGTATGTTTGTCCTGTAAATATTGCATCAATTATTTCAAAGTGCAAGCGGCATTTACATCCATTTGTAAATTTTAATAACACGTATACAATCTGACATGACAGTCGGTCATCCAATATGTCAAACAATATTATCATTTTCATGGATTGATATGCGTGTTTGGGCCAATTCTCTGCCTATTTGTAATGCCATTGGCTACCACAGAACAATGAAGAGCATATTTCTCGATGTAACATTATAACCCAGCATCCTATAACCTCCACTTGTGGAATAGCGAGATGTATGTTTTGTCTCTAGACTGCTGCTTGTTGGTGATGAATGCTGTCACCAGTGACTATAGCATGCGCTTGCAGTAGAGCAAAGATTATTGCCGAAGGGACCAAATTGATAGCAATCCTACATTCTGGCTCATCTAAAAATGTACCTATGATGAAGCATACGCATGGGTACATTTTCTCCGCATTATTTATTGTCTCAGCATTACAGCCAGTCAACCCCCATTTTGGAATCAAGTTAAACAATTGTTTTCATATCCTACATGCGCGTTTGCATTATGAATTTCTCAAAATTAAGTCTAATCAATGGTACAATTATAGTGCGGGACCTTCCCAGTTCAAATCATGACATGACAACAAAAACGTGGGAAATCGAATAATAGGATAATGGATCAGTATTCAGGAGTTTGCTTTCCCCGTGCAAAAATATTTCAAAGAGGTTTGGGCATATTTAACGAAGATATTGTTATCAATCCGCAGTTCAAATCGTACCAGATCTTTATTGATTACTACAGATTAGTTACCATACTAGAGAAAAAATATTGCTTTGAGTACACATCCGCCCTTCCTAATCAAAAATAATTAATCGTATTGCATTACATGTCGCGAGTCTTGTTTTTGACGTCCGTGCTATAACATGCATTATAGAATAATGCGAAGGCGTAATTAAGTAGACAGCCAATTTGTTGGGGGCGCCACATATATTCATGCACACCATTAAATGAGGACATTCAATCGCTCTCATGAGCTTTTCAAACGGATTAATCAAGTTGCATATGTTAGCGTTAGATCAATACTCGTTGCACCACGCAGCGTACATTACTTCTTTTATATCACGAGATAGGCGACCTCTGTTCAGTATGCTAAGTAATATCCCACAACACGATGTGTATTGTTCAATATCCCTTCAAATGGTAGCTACGTGTAATCTAAGAGGAGGCGATAATCAATGGCATGCCAGTAGTTGTAATCTAACCCATCTCGACTTTATTTGTTATATGTAAAAATCATATTCGTCTCCTAAATGTTGCGCTGCATAAACACCTCGCCCTATCTGAATGTTATTATTGAATTGTGCCAGTTTACCTGACGTACCTACCCGAAGGTGGATCGATATAGATTCTCGACAATCGACTGGGAATATGATGACGATTGCCGGTTATCCTTAAGTTTTTGCAGCTTGTTCTTTCTGTCACTGCTTAAGAATGACGATGTGAGCGCAGGATGAGTTGAGGCGAAATTCTAGCATTGCGTTATCATAGCATGTTGTGTTTATCGGATTTCGACATTCTAACCTAAGGGCGACTGTTCCTACGTAAGTGTAGCTTCCGAGGATCGTAAAGTGACATTTCCCACTCTAAATAATGATAAGTTTACCGCCTGGACAGTTGAGGCGCAAAGTTAGTGTAGCTTTATCATCAAATGAGAGTGAGGCTTAACATATATATATATATATATATATATATATATATATATATATATATATATATATATATATATATATATATATATATATATATATATATATATATATATAAAATATATATATATATATATATATATCTATATATCTATATATATATATATCTATATATATATAGATATATATATATATATATATACGATTTGTAGACTCCAACCCACGTATCAAATTTTGATAGTACATTCTGGCTATCATTAATTATCAATTATTTATTCGGCATATTTTAATTGATACAATGATATAATTAAATGCGAATAAAATTCTTTTGGTCAATTTTTATTCCTGGTATATACTTTTGGTCTTCGAAAGGTCGTCCACAAAAGGTCAAGACACTAACTAATACGTATAAATTCAACCTTTCGTGCCCATATATATTTTCGAATATTTGCCAAATACCGAAACATTTAATTCATTTTCAGTCATCATGGATTACAAACATAATATTTGTTGTACATGTGATCATCATGAACCATTGGTAGCATTTCGCGATCTAATTCAATGTTGTAGATTGATGAATAAGGAGAAAAATAGAGCATTTCGGTAATGAAATTTCAAAATAAATCATATATTTTAATTTTTCAAATAAACATATCCAATCACATTATTAAACATTATTTCGGAAATTTGGATCGAAGTATATATGATTGTACAGAAGACATTGAGGTTTGCGGGTTATTTCAACAAAGGGTTAGTTGTTAAAATTTAATTTCGCTATTATATTCAAAATCCAAAGAAATCACGCGTGAAAGATTATCTTTGTACGTTACTAAGCCTAGACTATCACATTCGAATGATCAAACCAAAATATTTTCAATTATTTTGGACGAAAATGGGCGTTAACTTTATGTGGACATACTGGTATATCCTTTCGTGGACCCAAGTCTACAAAAGGTTGGCGGTGTGTCCATTAAAGGTCGCGTTCGTGCTAATATATATATATAGAGGAGATATAGAGATAGAGATATAGATAGATATAGAGAGATATATATATATATATATATAGATAGATATATATATATATATATATCAGATATATATATATACATATCTATATATATATATATATATATATATATATATAAATGCATGCATATATCTATACCCTATATATATATTTGTATAAATATATGTTTTTATATATATGTATATATATATATATAAATATACATATATATCTATATATATATATCTTTTATCTACATATGTATGAATATATATATTGATATATCAATATTGGCATGTATTTATTCGTATATCTATTCATATTTATGATGATATATATGTATATATATATATACATATATATATATATTTAAATACATATATATAGAACATTTATATATATATATGTGTGTGTATGTATATATATATATATATATATATATATATATATATATAAAATATATATATAGTTTATCTATTTGTGAAGAAATATATATGTATGTTTATACGTATATAAAATTTCAAACATTTATATTTATATACATATGTATGAATATATATATTGATATGTCAATATTGAAATGTATTTTATTTCGTATATCTATTCATATATATAAAGATATATATATATATATATATATATATATATATATATATAAACATATATATATTTACATATATATATGTGTTAATACATACACACATATACTATATTTTCATATAAATATATAGATAAACATATTTATATAAATGAATAGATATCTATATACACAACTACAGAAAGACAGACAGACAGACACACACACACACACACACACACATAGATATATATATATATATAGAGAGATATATATATATTATATATATATATATATATATAAAACATATATATATATTTATATATATATGTGTTAATATATATATATAGATATATATCTATATATCTATATATATATATATATAGATATATATATATATATATATATATATATATATATATATATATATATATATATATATACTACGGAAAGACAAAGACAGACAGACACACACACACACACCACACACATATATATATATATATATATATATATATATATATATATATATATAAACATATATATATATTTATATATATATGTGTTAATATATCTATATATATATGTGTGTGTGTGTGTGTGTGTGTGTGTGTGTGTGTGTGTGTGTGTGTGTGTGTGTGTGTGTGTGTGTGTCTGTCTGTCTTTCCGTAGTTGTGTATATAGATATATATTCATTTATATAATATGTTTATCTATATATTTATATATGTATATGAAAATATAGTATATTTGTTTATAAATAGTATATATGTTTATAAATATATAAATGCATATATTTATATATCTGTATATAATCTGTAAATAATCTAGGCCATTGAGTTAAACAGCATGCTTCAAATAAATGCATGTGACAGAAAGCTCTTCACTACCACCACTTCCTGTTCCGACAGAGTGAGCTGCATCTGCTATATTTATTCATACGTTCGCATAAAGCGAGAGTCAACTATAAAGTCAGTTTGCAATAAACGCATATATTGCATCCGTGAGTCATCTTTAGAAACATAGCTTATGCAACTCATCTAGCTTGTCGAAAAGGACATCCTCCACAGATCACGACCGGCTTCTAGTGTCCGTAAGGGCATACCCTTTGATTTGGGTATACTGTTGAGCCTTTTATACAGATTTTAGATCAGGTTAACAAATAGAGACACATATTTGTTTAATAACCTCAAGGTATCGTTAGCTTCATATTGATTTCTGCAAAGATCCGGGAACTACAAAAGATTGCAAAAAACACAATCACAGCAGGATGCACAATTGCGTCGATGCATGGCTTCACAACGGGTTGTGTGTCGTTATTTTATGTTATAATACAGCAGTATAAGTCATTAAACGAAATCTGTTTTGAACTAAAAAAGTCATGGAAATGTATTCCCTTAATCGTGCCTTGTACAAAGCATATTGTTGACCATATGCGCATTCAAACATGTCTGTAGCTTGATAACGTATATAGTATAAGCGTTATGTGACGGTCACTTTGCCAAGAGTGACAAATTATTACACTGCTGTAAAGGGTAACTGTGCAGTTACACAGTCAGATACATTAATCTGAAGAAATATACAGGGCAACTACTATGCAGCATAAATGTTTTGCTAAGGCTTGGAATGCAAATGCGCAGTTTGTTCTGGCCACAATTACTAAGCGGAACTTGATGTACAATCTCATTGCAAGGGTAACAGCTCCCAATGCATCTATTTCCGTTTGAGATTATGATACTACGACTTGTATTTGATACAATACTAAGATAACGAAAGTGCTTTTTTCTTGGCGATCTGTTGCCACAGTAAATTAAGTGTTTTCAATTTACATAATCAATTCGTGCTGGCCTTGCAGTGATGCAATTTTAGCCGCACATTGGATACAAGGGGCTTGTCGTTCTCTTTCAAACAGTAAATCTAGGGCATATAGGGTTTCCATATCAAACGGACTCTCCTCCTTCGACCCTCGAATGTTCTGCAGTTTTCTTCTCAGTTGAATGCTACGCATCATAGGATTCGCTCTAGAGCAATCATTATCGAACATCAAAATATGATTATCTTAATGTAAACTCTATATACATGCATTGATGATATATGTGGCTACAACGGAACCCCATTACATTTAGTTTTACAATGAACATTTCAACTTTGCCTGGTCCATCGTCCTAAGGGAAGAACAGAATTACAGAAATGGAGATATATATTTGGAATTGTCTAAAAAAGATATCGTTTTATGGTCTCAACAGTTTTTTTTTGTGGTTATTACATACCAATTCGTATTCCTTCAATCGCGTCTTTTATCGACACAGTCCCCTTCAATGGCATGGACAGACAAGTCATGTTCCAAAGATTCTACTTAAGATCACAAATTTGCAAGGAAATATGAAAGTATCCTTTAAAAAATAAGCTGATGTATTTGCTGACGGTTTTCTGCGAATTGCTTTTTTTTTTCGCATAATGCCAGTGGTAATTTTATTTTAGACATACTATTCGCCGTACCGTCAAAGGGTTTATAGCTAAGCTAAGAGCGCTCACTCAAGCCTTCCATCGAAGAAATATGTGAAGACGCCACCTGTTAGCCAGAGCGTCATTGTTATATCGTCTTATCATAGCGTCTCTTAAAAGCAAGTGAAATTCTCTGTTTAATTTAGAGCCGTAGTCGTCTCGACCAATCAGATGACTCCATATCTTTAACAGCTGCCGAGCCCCAAGAAGTTGGTTCAACAGTCTCATGTGCTTTTGTTGATTTCATCATTTCATCGATGTCGGGGGTGTCTTTCGTGTAATTTCACAATCGTCACGCAGCTTAGCGTAGCTATAGGCTCTTTGCTCGAGACCCCTGACATGCCCAAAATGATAATGTCGACCCCAGGCCAGTTCCCTCGCTTCAAACAGTTATTGACAATCTACAACTACCATACACTGTGCGGACATGAAATATCAAGGATGGTAAACTGCGCGCGACGCTGTTAGAGGTGAAACTGTTTTCGATAGGTCTACCCCACAGACCGGGTAAT
>CM067352.1:855682-868239 GCA_034190875.2 Urechis unicinctus | reverse complement strand
GATTGTGAATTTTTCCTATATTTCCACCCCCATTTATATTACAGCACGCGGCATTCAAGCGTGAAACTACGCAGCGGACCGTGTGCAAACGCTTTTATTCGCACACGCTGTATTCAAGTGTGAAGCTACGCAAAGGTCGTGCGCAAAGGCTTTAATTCGGCCGACCACGTGTTCCGGGACGAAAAACCTCATTTCGAAATCCGACTTAACTAGGAACACATCTCTCTTCGCCGCTTAAAGTGTATATAAATATCATCAGAAAGCATGAAAATACCAGTGTGGTTAGTACATTTTTTTTTTATTGATTTTCATTTCATTATTTCGTATGAGGTCATCCCCCGAAATGTAGTTACTCCAACACCGCTCGACGTTTCAAATTTGGTCACTCCCCATCGTAGACAGCGTCCTAACAAATCGAACGCTATCGATCGTGGGACCAATGCTGGGTTTTTTATATAGTTAATCACTTCTGTGGAGGTAACCAGTTCTTTGGTAATAACATCCAATAATACTCGCGCGTATAAGTCAAAGGGAGGGTATTCTGTTTCCTCCAATTTTACTAAGCCCACTGTTAATATCTGTTCGAGCACAAGAGCCTCTTCAGGTGTCAATCCACCGTTTTCAATATACTGTGAACGCAGCTGCATGTATATTTCACCCACTTTGTCACAGGGCATTTTAAACCAGTCAAATTTGCTCTCTGCGACACAAATAAATAAATAGATAAATAATCATATTCATATCACGATATATGTATAAATATATATATATATATATATATATATATATATATATATATATATATATATATATATATATATATATATATATATATATATATATATATATATATATATATATATATATATATATATATATATATATATATATATATATATATATATATATATATATATGATCAATTAATTTTCTTACGGTATTTTCGGTTTCTGAATGAGTCCATTTTCTTTGCGACTATGATGTGATGATGTGGTACAGGAGTGATTCCTATTTCGTGAGATGAGCTTTGGTGACTACTAACGATTGGAACCATATTTATAGGCGACAATTATTCAGGATTAAGAAGGCGTCGCCTGTAGGATTTCAAATTCCATGTTGAAAGCTTTCCTCATGTTAGGTATGGGGGAGATTGACCACAGCTTTCACAGCCGGCACTGTTGATTGTGTTAACATTTTTAACCCATTGATAAGTACTCCATCACACAAACGACCTCTTTCCCACGTTAAGCTTCTTCATTCATCTGTTACAGCTGACACATGGCGAATTTCAAAAACATTCTCAACGCATTGTTATTCCCAAGTATTACATTGGAAAAGGCTCATTGTCGTTGTACTTAGCAGACATTCTTAATCCCAATTGTCGTTTACACTACTTGACATATCAATAGCAAACTTCACAGACATTCTTCAATCCAACCTTATTCGCATCTGTTACAGTTTACAACTTTAGTGTTACAATTTGTAATCCTAACCCAAGCTATACTCAACACCCATTATTATTCTCAACCATCAATAGCCACTTAGCCTATTTACTAACATATCAAACACGTCTTCCCAAGTTCATTGTGATCCCAAACGATTACACCATTCTCAAGTGGCGTGGGTATATCATTTGAATAGATACCTTCAACTACAATATTTACTAAACCCATTGTTATTCCTAGAGAACCCCACTCAATACCTTTAAACACTCAACAACTCACTTTAACAATGCATTACATCATATCATGTGGACACATAGCATCACTACCTGGCGCAAGTCCAAACACGTCACATGATCACGTGGTCAACGCGTGGGGGGATCCTGGGGGGTGGGCAACTCCATGGGGGGGCTCTGGTATAACATATACAAAAGTTTTACGTAGTATCCTGTGCGAAGACTACTACTTATCTATATTTATATATATACATAAATGGCGTTGATCACCCGGCTTTAGTCAATGAACGTGAGTAAGTACTCCAGACTGTCGCCTAGCGTGCTCTGGTAGAAGGGCATGTGGCTCTTGAGAAGTCGAGCGGTGTGTAGAACCGGCTGTCATAGGCGTCGGCTGTGGCCTTGTCCTCTACATCGGTTTCCTTCTTGTCTCCTGCCCCCATCCGGGTTTTGGTCACATTGTCGACGTCGGGGGTTTCCATACCCTGGCTGTGGGAAATAGATATCTCCTCGGCAGTTCGCAACAGGTCGCAGTAACAGCGATACACGTCACACTCGTCAATGGACATGACCTCGTTGCCAGAAGTGTTGATGGTTGTTCTCTTGATTGCGGCGATGCGAAAGGTTTTCGACCTGCGGCGATGCTAAAGGTTTGCGATAGGCGTCGGTTGAGGTCAGCGTGATTATGAAGATCAACCAGGCTGTGCCTAAGTTTGGAAAGTGGACCTGCAGCTGCTGGTTCTGCTGGTGAATAGTTATTGGGTGGTTGGTAATGACCATCGACTTTCGGACACCCTCACCCCAAGGGGCTCGTGCAGCCTGCGGTACGGATTTAGCGTCGGGCCGTTAATACTAGTCATAACGCTAGTTGAACTATGACAATATACTTTTGTACATCTGGGGTTCGATTATCCAGTGGCTGACCTAGATATAAGCGTCATGGGAGGAGGTGACCTCATAGAGGATGATGTCTTCCCTGACAATGCGGGCACCGATATCCTGCCTCTTAGGTTTGCAATTTCATCCATTCCTGACCCGAGTCAAGACATTCATGTGTAAATGAAAATCACGAACACCTCTAGGGACACTGTCAACTTGATTCATGCCACAGCAGACATTTGCTAGGAATGAGATGATGATCGTTTACGTCTATAACGGCTGTGTATAAAGAGAAACATTATCTCTTGCTGACAGAAAATGTAGTAATATATATTACTTAAAGCCTATGCTCTGAGCGTCACATTCGAATAATTAGTATTACTATGCTTAAGGGTAGTTTTCCGAGGCGCGTATTTCACCGCAAGAACATATAAAGGTGTTAATATAATTAAACATTGTATCGCACTTGTCGTATGGCCTACATTCGAATAAAAGCTTACGAAAGCTATCAATCCAAGTTTATTTAGATTGCTAATAACATAAGGTTAGTATCATTTCAAAGGAGCGCAACCATATACACGCGTGAGACCTCAAAGAACGTCGTATATCAGGTAAATAAACCCGCTGTAGTCTAGCAGCCTGATAGAAAGCATATACTTTCAATTGTCTGTATATTGGCTGGTTTGACTGAAAGGCCGATTAAAAGAAGCTGCCATTCTTTAATAGCCATTTATCCTCAGGTGGTAATCCCTCATAGAAATAATGAACCAAATAGATTAGTATTTCTACCGAGTGACCGATAGCAAATGAATGATTCATAAACTGGGGTTCATGAAATTAACACGAAGTCTGCGGTTCAGATCATCTATGTTGATGATAAATATACGCTTAGTATAAATGCGCAAGGTGCCTGTATGGTATTAATCGTGCCGAACTAGACCAACTTAGGCTCTGTATTCAAAATGTATTTGATTTGTTCATGATTTATGAAAAACCAAATTCGAAAAATGTCCATGTAAGAAGATAATGAGAGTTGCTAGGCGTAGTCTGGAGCCTGGCGCCAGTCGGATGCATGCATTACCTTAAAAGCATAGAAAAGCTTAAAGCCTCCGCAATCCACTTCTCAAAAGCAATATATAGGAAACACAAATTGCTAAGAAATACATTCAGCCTGTCACCAACCTCATTCATATTCCAAAGAAAGAGAAACAATAAGCCGGAAGCACCAAAACATTGTCCTTCTGTAGAGCAAAGTGTCGGAATGCTGTTATTGCACTCGCAAAATCCGACAAATCTCTTATATCTGCATAAATTGCATCGGTAGCAGTGACAAAACCGTCAGCGTGATATTGGCTATCATCAGATATCAATTTTGGATCGCCTACTTTAAATATCGATGCAAACCCTTGTAGATACAAATGATACAAATAAATGGTTCATCGTCGCTTGAACACTTTTTTCACACTAAATAGCCGTGTTAGCGAGGAAAAAATTGAACCACTTGTTTATAAGCATATCATATATCAGCTATCACGACATATGGGTAGGAATCTAAAGTATGCGCTACGTTGGAACCTCAAAACGTTCTCGAAGCACTGCAACCTTTCGCAACTTAGTCCGTGGCAACAAGACTTTCGAAGCATTTTCTGCTTGAGATATTGGCTGCATATTCAGAAAGATACATCGCTGTTCCGAGTGATATGTGTATCTTTGATTTCGCATTTTGCTATTGCGGCCCTAGTTCATAGCATACCAATCAACTTGCGCCTTTATGTCACCCTTGATATCAGATGTAGGCACAGCCCACGACGTTACCACAACCACTGACAAGATGTAATCAGTTGACTCCACTATCATACATGTAGTAAATCAATACTTATTATGAAGCCGGTGTAAGAACCGTCTTGCCAATGTACGTATTAAATTCTCATTCGCTACATAAAGTGATTAGAAAAAGAATGGATAAACAGCTATTCTGTTATTCTAGATACCGCCTTTGGTATATAGCATCTGCCAAGATACTTTGTTGCGTGTTGGGACTCTTGGCCGCGTCAAAAACAAAACAGGTTGTGGAAAATCATTTGAAATCGTTGATATATAGTTTGTTTTGGGATGGCATTAATAACTTCACTATACTCCCCAGCACACGGTCGATTGTATAGCCATCTCACAAAGGTGCAATCACAAGAAGCTTGTAGGTACAGCATATGGAGGGTCAATGTGTGGTAAAAGCCTCGGCATGCAAGCCATAATCGTGTGTTAATACTGTCATATTGTCAGTAATCGGTTAATAAAGTAATTGGGAAGGAGTTACTCGGCTATCTCAACTTCTAAATGAAATTTCACACATGAAGAGCAGAGTCATTGCTTCGTGTTCAAATGAGACTCAAATTCAATTTCAGATAACGGAAGTTACAAAACCTTTTGCAAGGTTTCTGGAAAGTCCTCTTGACAAGCCGTGATGTATGCGGTGATTTTCGCGACTCGCAGTGAACATTCATCTTGCTTACAAAGATTTTCCCCAGGTAAATTCCCTACAAGTGTGCTTTGGCAAAAGTGGGATTCGAAAAGAGGTTGCGGAAATCACTAAGGAAACAAAGATATCGCAGCTCAGTGAATTCATGATGATAGAAATATCGGATATTTCTCGCGTTGATCCTCTCTGGCGTCCATTGAGTATGATTCCCAACGTTTGGTACCGTGTTACCTACTTCATCTCCCTTCGGTGTGAGTAATTATGATTTTGAAATTGTAGTATGCTCATCTACAAGTGGCGTTTAATTATATATTATGATATGCATCCCAGCGCGGCAACTAGTTATAGACCTGTCGTATTTAGGGACGAAGTACTGATATTGTTGCTATGAACGCAGTGTGATCTAATATCATTTATGAAAAATATATCCTCCATCAATTCTGCCTGTTACCAATTGGTGTAATGTCAACTCAGTTAATTTTCCATTTGCCCCCACTAAAATGTCCACCAGACAGTGTCGTAAATCACGAATATGATTCAGTCACGCAGAGCTATTTGTAATCACGACGACCACATCACCCAACTATCAGTCGCTCTGGATTTCACTGACAATCCAGTGATAAAGTATGAGTGTATTAGGCAGTGTCAAGTCGCATTTGTGTTTTTCATACCGATGATACACCCACCTTAGATGTTACAAACGCCAGACTTTAGTTGATTCCGAGCGAGGCGCTGGCGGATTATTGCTTTACACATCGTTATTATCTATATAACAAGGCAATCAGTTGTGTATTGCTCTCGAAATTCGCTAAATTCTTAAAATTGCATTCTGCATATGGTACATGGTACTGTTTGCAACGTGTCAGGTCCTCAAAGATACTGATATTAGCCTAAAGTTTTGTTCATTAACTCATCCGTTGCACAAGCTAATTACATAATATTTTTATCTTACATTCAAGCCGTAAATGCAGCAATATATCCCTGCTGCGTTTATGATATTAATGAGGCCATTGATATTCGTGAACAACCGGATACATTTTCTTCTAAGTTCAGCTTTAAAATGGTTTTATAACTGCAATAATGAATAACAATGCTATCACTTTGGGCTGTGTCAGAAAAAAAACGAACCAAGTCTAAAAGTATAGAAGAAGAATATTCTAAAACGCTGAATATCACATCCAAATGTTGATCGGGATATTAAGCGACACCCCAAAAGACAATAGCAAGGTGCCTATAACTACTCCGACTCGTTCATTGATGATATTATTTGTTATCGCAGCGGCAAGTGGTCATGTAGGGCAGGCAAAGCAAGTAATGCCAAATGTGGGTTGCTAATTATAAACATTCCTACAATACTTCCTTGCGTGATAGACTCGTCTCAAATACGAGTATCATAATCAAGGTTTGCTACAAGGCTTCACCTAATACAACATGTCAACCACACAAGAACAGCAGATTACTTTGTTTTCTAATGATTCCCAATTTGACATAAACAACAGCAAAAGCCAGGGTATAGGAAGCCTTCTTGTCAAATGAAACTAATAGCTACAATCCCATTCCCGTAGTCTTATGTCAATACGCCATGCCACAACGTAGACATACCATCACAGGTACCTAAGAGGATATATGTGATACCGTGAAAGCAATCTATGAGCATAGGCAATGGCCATTTCCTGCGGCATTGTATTGATCATGGGTAGCTTTTGGTCTTAAAAAGAGGGGTGATCATTTATTGTGACTGTTGCACGCGCTACTAGTGCTGATTAGTCAGTTCGAGACTAGCCCGTGACGTCATTAAGCCGAAAAATCGCTTATCCATTTTAAAACTCCAGCGCCCAAAAGTACTCGGAATCTCGTCAACGTTTTTCATCCGTAAAATTAAGCGCATGGTTGTAGGCGTCAACCCAATAGTTCTCGGCCATCCAATTCCTTGATTCCAGGAATCGTAATTAGACCAGACCCGTATGATCTAGCGCAGTTTCTGAACGACATAAATGACCTGGTTTTCATCGCAACCATATCTCCATTTCTTGCCCCGCAAGATGATAGTGTTTACATCATTGTGCACGTAAGACGATTAGATAAGCATGGTGTTTTCAAAATAGATAATGTCTTAGATCAACGTAATAGCGTGATTATTTTCGTGTGTTTGTTTCTGTAAGGTACGGCGGTAAATTGAATACTTTTGTGTATCGATCATAGTGATTGATCATCATCGTCCATTGATATACTGCACTGATACAGACTACCCGTTGGATCCGTAGTTTGTAGGGCCTGACCTTAAAATGACGATGTGGATAAGGTAATGGACATAATCATCATAATTAACTGCATAAATACACAAAACAGAACGGTACCTTTGTAACACCAGTAGCGCCACAGATGCACGAGCTGTCCGCCATTTGGTAAAGATATCAGATATATGTCAGATGTATGTGCTAATTGCGTTGCATTATCATCTTCAATCACAAGATGTAATTGTCACTGATTGATAAACCACGCAGCCCGTCAGTCATATCGTGAGAAATCAATAAACTAGGTCATTGAAGTAGATCTGGAAACAGTAATCGAATGAATATCATATGTAAAAAAACAACAATAAGTATGATTTATTCCGTTTAACTAGCTATCAGGTATGATATGGGTCCCTGCAATAAGGTTCCTTTGAGCACTGTAAACGATCGATGGCCAAAGTTTAGCATGGGCCTAGAGTTATGATGGCTTGATGCTTCTCGTTTTCGAAGTAAGGATATGTCCTTCATTCATGCAAATAATGTTGGCCGTGAGCTGTTCACTAGTGTATATGTTGCACAAAAAAGACTATCGTGCTAGCGCACATGTTGCTTAGTTACAAATCATGTTTCAACAGTTTATCATATGCAGTTTAATTAAATTTGGGTTTACCACATCCTTGGCAATCCTAATCGGCTTCTTGTCTCTACTCGACAACACGCCCCATGTCGATACGATATGTCTCCCCATCTCTCCTTCCCCTCACCCCATCTTGTCGTGCGACAGATCCGTTGAGCCACAGAGTCCGATATCAGTTGGGCCGGTAAGTCTGACATCCGTTGCGCCACCTAGTCGAGTAAACAATAATCATTGAAACGGATTCTAAATAGGCGTTAGCAGACGAACGAATAAGATGTTCATGAATAACTGACAGGCGTGAGCGAAGGGCCGTTATATAAGAAAAGCCTTAAAATGACTGGAAAAAAAACAATACCTCCAATGTAGCGGCGAGGTGGCCGTGGGTGGATATTGGCGGCTGAGGGAGGAGGGGGAGTAAGGTCAGGTAGATAAATGATTATCTGCTCTCATATTCCCGAAATCTGAACACGTCATCGCAAAATGAAAATATATTTATACATTCATATTGTGAGACCTAAGCCTAATTCATACCTGTCCTATCAGATATTATTAAGCTATTACCTGATTCCGCCGGGTGTAATCGATCTCCATTGTGATATGCCAGATGCCATATACAGAAGAAATATAATATGAGTTACTAATTTCCTCTGGCTGCACAAGAAATCTTGAGCAATGGGCGTATCTTTAGTGTTGATTAGGGTCATGACGATTTCATAGCGGAATGATTGATTATAATCTATATTATGTCATAATAAGGAGCAGAGCTTGGCGTAAGCATCAACGATAAAAGGCTTCCAAGCCATCACACCACCCACCATGGATAGTAGCACATTACATGACGACTGTACACACACACACACACACACACACACACACACACACACACACACACACACACACACACACACACACACACACACACACACACACACACACACACACACACACACACACACACACACACACACACACACACACACACACACACACACACATATATATATAGATATATATATATATATATATATATATATATATATATATATATATATATATATATATATATATATATATATATATATATATATATATATATATATATATATCATTTGGGTTTTGCAAGTTGTATATCGTAGCTACACTATTTATGGTGGCCCTCAGTTGTGAAGCAAGCCAGATGTAACTTAACTATGTGCGATGTACAATGATATATACCTGCTCATAATATCCACGTATCGGGTATTTGCTTTTGTGTTGCCATTACATGAGCCCCCTACGGGATCTCACGACGATCAATTTAAAACCGTTCAGGTTCTCCTTTTTACATCAAATTTACCCATTATCAAGTGCCATCTAAGCACGTATTGCGATCAAGGACACCAGTGCATATAGGTTAACCGGATAGCTATATCATTTGTCTTTTTTAAAAATCAATCCTAATGCTCGCATCCCAATATAGTATTTAGGACATAGTTGTGCTACCTTTACAAGTTTAGTTGTCTGCTATCCGTTACAGCTCACCTGAAATATAATAATACTAAATGTTCCCTTGTAACGGCTGCTTAATTAAAAGTTTCACATCAACTTTAATTGAACAAACTTTAGTTGCTATTGTATCCATTAACATACCACGCCTTTTGTTTAGTTTTATCCATGATTGCGACGCTACTGAATTGTAGCAGCCATAAGGCAAATGTTAGTAATTAATTCATGAGGCAAGGCGGCACAATATGTTCATATATGCCGGTAGGGAAAAGCAGATGTTCATTTAAGATCGCGGTGTAAAAACAACGATGTTCCCCGTGATTATGTCATTAGATAAGGAATTTAAATGCCGTAGTGATCGTGTGTGAAAATATCTAGACTTGCTAACGAGTATCGCCATGTTGCGTAAGCCAGAAAGGGAACGTCGCATACATTAGGCAATACACTTGAAGTGCTCTCAACTCTGTGTTTCACTAAACGACTACCAAACTTCAGATGAATGAATTCCGTCAATATACCGGAATACACGGTAAATCGCACACTTGGCAATCCGCGCAAGATAAGAAAACATATCTGTTGATCGTTCCTATGTATCTGTCGTTATTTCACATATGTTTTGATATTGTAATGCATTCAACTGGTCCCATTATATTGACACAGTGGTAAAATGCGATGTATGTAAAGTCTAATTGTAGCCACTACAGCCCTGTTCCTCCCTATATTGCCAAGTTTAGTCCGAAATCGATCATCCAACTATATATTTAAAGGAGCTGTTTGTTACGAAACTAAGATAGAAAAAACATTATCAAACATGCCTGAAAACATATCGTTATCATGTCGCAAAGGTGTCTACAATGTGGTCGCTTGTTATATGCCGTGCACACGCCTTGCACCTCGCCTAATTTTGCCATAGAGGTTTTTGTTCTGCAACGAATATGGCCTAGGGGAGTCTTTAGAACCTACAAATAATTGGTTTGCTGTTCCGTTTAATGATGGTAATCTGGTAAAAGTGGCTTGTGCGAGAACTTAGCAGTTTCATGGTGTTGATAATAGTGTTGACATATTTTCGGAATGGTAGGCCATTGAGCACCCAATGTCCGACGGGTAGCGAGTAACAGCAGATCATTCGGGATATTTTAGGACAATCAAGCAGCCAGATAGCTTTAAGACAGTAAGCATTGGGCAAAATTGTCTATCTTAAGTACTCACGCTGATTCGGGGCTACTAGACGATACAAAGTTTTGCATTTATTTTCAATGCTTATGACCGTAGTTAAATAGATTTTATTGCCATGTATTTATTGTAGTCATTATCAAACAACTGTGATTGCGTCTGTAGTTACTGAGAATGTTTACTGATATAAATTGAATACTGACCTTTCGAATTATCCTTTGGCACCAATGATTATGCACGCTAATATGTATGGGTCAATTAACCATGTACAAATTATTCTCCTTCCGGAAACAAGCTGAAAGTATAGAAAATACTTACTTCTGGTTCTGCCCATCTAATTGTCGCGCTATATAGCCTCAAAACACTCACAATAATTGTCTTAAAAATTGTCCTGGAACCCTCTAAAAGTAGCGTTATTTTGTTGCCGTGGTAGTTATACCACAATCATTGGTATTATAAAACAGAGGGCTTATTTCTACAAGCATTACTAATATTAACAAAGGGTTTTTTTTTTCTACATCTGAAGGCAAAGCTTTCTAAATGTGCCAAATGGAAAAGATCAGAATATTAGATTGTATATATTGCCAGATGTGAATTACAAGTTGGCTTTTTTGTCACTGTTCAAGCAAGCGCGGATTGAGCATTGATTGAATAAATTCTGGTCATGAGTTAGGATATTCGCAGAGATATTTTAATGTATATTTATGCATCAACATACTGAAGTCCATGCTTATTAGTCCTTATTCTGAACAGAATAAGGACTAATTACGCCACGATGACTTCTGCATATTCGTGCTTGGCAAGACAGCCACGTTATTGATCAAGACGAGATTAAATAAAGTTGTTATATAGATACTTGGTCCATAACGAATGGGGGTATCAAGAATACTTCATGACATTAGCAATATATTAGTCACAAGTTAGGCTGTTTTGCCGCTTCAAAAATACGAACTGGAGTTGAAAATGATATACTATGAAATAATAGATAAGTAAGGCTCTTTGCCGCTTCAAAAACACGAATTGGACATGAAAATGATGTACTTTGAAATAATATATATAATATCCAATGCTATCGGCAATGAATCCAGCGCTGAGACAAATATACGAAAGTCTTCCTGTATCGTTAAGCCTCTCATGTCGCCTGTGCAATCAGCATTCACAGCATGGTGTAAATTAATATTTTCGCACTAAAACCAGCTGAGGTTTTTTATGCGGTATGACGACGAATAACGTGTGGTAAATGATGACCTTTTATGACTCTCAGATATATTTTGATCAAATTCATATCTCAATGACAGAGCAAGAACACGCCAGTGCAAGCAATGTAATATAGAATTATTCCAATATTATCAATTATTATCAATTTTAAATTCATCTCGTAACATCAGTGTATACGTATGTACAGTATTGCATCGCTGGCGCACTGGATAGTGCGTTGAACACTTAAAGCTGAAAGTGGCCGTCGGATTTCTGATGTCGGACATAACAGAATGCTTATCGATGTTATCGCCGATTTATGTTGACGCAAAGAAATCCTCAGTGTATATTTTGTAATTTTTACTTAGCTAGCAGTATGCTTTTCGTCCAGGTAACTCGCCTGTCATAACGATAATTGCGACCCTTACATGCTACAAACGCCCATTTGTTAGGTCACACTTCCTCAGATCTGATGGGTCAGATCCCTTCTTAGCTGACATTGGTCACGTCATTCAATGTGGCAAAGTCAGACACAAATTGTGCTTGGGAAAAGCCACTAAAGAGTCGACAGTGTCGATGTTTCTTGATCATGCAACTTAACAAAGTACAATGGGGGCTGAAGACGCTTATTGATCTTCATTCACTCGCGTATCACAATGCTCAATTTAGTTGACTTAGTTTAAATGATACTCATCACTTGACGATCAATAGTTTGTGATATACCTGATTACATTTTTCTACACTTATGGCAACTCTATCGAAGCAGCGAGTTATTTATCTTGACAGTTACAGCCTCATTGT
>CM067352.1:780682-848182 GCA_034190875.2 Urechis unicinctus | reverse complement strand
TATTTAACGTCATAAGCTACAATAGAAAGTTTTGAAAAAATATTGATGACCCAGTATGATTCCAGGTCTGATCGCCCGGGAATGTTATCCTACAGGGATTGTACTATGGACCATTAATCATAGTGTCGAATCATGTAGCTTACCATGTGGCTCAACTACCCGTCGCTGTGGTAGTTCACGCTTAATGTTCATTCTGGCAGCGCTAAGATTTGTTGTGATCGCATCTGATAGTTCTGGCTTTTATGTCGCAGACCTACGCACGATTCATCTTGTGCCCTTATTTTGCAACTCGATGAGTATTACAAGGATATAAATCCACATTAATCGATACCTGCGTTAAATCTATATGACATGTACAATTGCACTAATCACTCGTCAATGCAGCAAAATATTGCAACTGTTTTTATGACATTAATTGATACATAGTGCTCTTTTGTCAGCTGCGACAAGATAGCGCATAAGATGTGGTAATATCTACCATATACGACAATAACAATAGAAGAAAACTTATAATGCTGTAGTTTTTAGAAACATCTCGTATCCCCTTTCAGAAATCTCCTTCATCAAGACGCCATAAAAGATTGCAGGAATCATATTCTATATTGGTGCGGATAAATAGGATATGGTGGAAGCAAGTTAGGAGCAGAAGCGTACTGTGTTGACATATGCCATGCGAACCGATTATGTAAACGCTGGTCGCTGGTGACTCAAGCAGAGGACTATGCAATGCAGTGTAGATGGGACTGAAAGATGCATGTCATCTCGATGTAGCGATTATATGAATAAGTCGATCACCCTTCTACACATTAGGCGATTCCAACGTCATAATTGTTGTATTGCTTTTCGTCCATTTGTGTGTCCTATAACCTTTAGCTGCAAAGTGCCTGCATGTGGGCGTAGCCAGGTACGGCCCGGCGGCCTTGAGGGCGTAGCCAAGTTTAGACCGCGAGTCATGCCCGATATTACAGAAATTGTTATTAGACGACTGCAATGTTGTTTTTGATTCCAATATAATTTCTTTATTCCACCGTTCATTAAGCATGTCATTAATCATTGTCAATAACCCCATGCCAGTAATAAGAGCACTTTTCGTTACATAAATTTGCTTATGTTGTTTCAAATACATTCTTCTTAAATTACGTGTCATTTGAGTCGGCATTGAAACGGTAATGGTATGAAGAACGCCATCTGAAACCCAACTCAGCATGATCTTATTAGCTCTGACCTTACTGTCAGGTTTTATGACATCCTTTATGTGGAATACTTTTAAATCTTGAAAATTTTGATTGACACTGTTTGATTTGGGACTAAAGTTCGATTGTCTACGAGTGCGATGGCAGTAACATTGTACAACCACAACCAGTTGGTGCCTAGTGCAAGCCTTGTTTCAACTAACTATCATATTCAGTTAAATTGTGTTTGCAATTTATGGTCGTTTTGAACAAACTCGATGTGGCTGCTCAATGTTCTTAGAATCGAAGGATCGATGTAATCATAACAGTTATGCTCTTAAGACATGTAACCATGATGGATACATGAAAAGGGTTTCTATGATAGTCTGTCGCTAGGATATAAATATTCGTTATTTGAAGATTCTTTAATCAATTATTGTTTATAGAACTATCTTTCCGTAAAAGTCGCCGTAGAACAGTTACCCCATGGAAGCTGTATAACATCCATCTGGAATCATGTAGTCACATATTACTCAACTGCTAGCGCAATTTCCCATTGATATGCTGAACATCCTTATGCCAAGATTAACACTAATTCCTTCGGGAATATATATAATTGCTATATTTATGTGATACTCAAGTCATTGATATTGTTGTGCCTGCCACAGATTCTATACATATTCTCCATATTCGATTTCCCTAGCGCAACTGTGCTTGGTTAACCATTTTTTTTACAGATTGGGATCGCTAAATGAGGAATAGATGATTCGGATATTGATGAATACATGAAATTCTTGGTTTTATTTTAGGATCCGGTCGCCAATATATATCGTTCTACCGCCTATGTTACATTTCACATTGGATATCGCCTGATGAATGCATGCACCCACAATTACCTTTATTCCTAAAATACAAAAGCACACACATATGAATTGAAAGAAGGACTGATTCGACCCATTGTCTTCAGTGGCTAAGTATATTGTAGATAAGCTGTATCAAACATCATTCATCGAGGCTAGATCATTTGGTGTGGACGAGCTTGCCGACACATTTATTTTCGGCTTTGGGGCACGCAGCTAAATTGGACGATACAATTAACGTAGAAAGTATCGAACCTGTATTGGTATCAGGCTGCTCGTGTGTTGACTATGTAATCAAGCCATTTCTGTTATTCCAAGACTACCAGGAAACCGTATATTGCGTCACGTTTGTAGTGTTATCAATCACACCCTTATAAATGTTTAAAAATCATGCTGTCATCGATCTCCCTAAAACAATCGGTGTTCACTTCAACGATGCCTTGATGGCAATATCCCTGATTGAGGACTTCCGGTCTCGTGCCTCCTTGTTATCCTCGGTAATCACAGTAACATAACTCTCCGATTCAGTAGAGTGGGTTGTGTATATACGTCACTCTCAGAGAGGAAGGAACGATTCGGTATAGTACTAACATGAAGAAACGCAATTAAATCGTAAGTTTAGTAATCATAATACGCCACCATACAACCTACTTTAATATGGCATAACTATAAATGTAATGCGATGACCAGATACCTCTGAGAGGTGAGATTTAATGTGTTTAAATGTTATTCGCCAAATAGACGACAATATACACAGAGACGCGAGATGATTGGCAAGCAGCGAAGGACGTAGGAAAGTGTTACCGATGAAGGCGGGGTGGCTGGAATGGGCATTATGGAAGTGATTAGTAATAGAGCTCTATTTGTCAAATAATACCACACAATGCCGAAAATAAACTGCGTTGGCCAGTGGTAACGAAAGGGGCAGGTAGACGACCTGTTAATATTGTTTAAATAAGAGCGTTTCATTGTATTACGATATTGCAAACATTTTCTACGATTTTAATCATCTTATATGGATTAGATGGTAGGGTTTACGAAATATGATGCAAGAGCAACTTTCATGTATGGGACAATAGCTCGATGAAGAAACATTATCGCTAATATGCTTTTCTGTGGGAGTGACATAGGTAGAGAGCTCAGATCTCCTCGATTGCCAAAATATGGTTCTTTGTTACAGATAATACACAGATACACGGAAACGGAAGTCATTTATAGCGAAAAAAACTGTCCTTGGGCGTCGCTGAAGTAGACGCAGTGTGTTCTAGGCAGATGAATGACGGAATGATAACAACAAACATCTCATAGTGTGATCGACAACATCACAAAAGCAAAACAGCTGCTGCATGGTGGAGCTTTCATGGCTAATGTGACCTGCATACACAGTTATGACAAGAGCAGAGTTGTATGGGTTCACTTTTGAAACATTTATATCATGAACACCCCATGTATAGACCTAATGTGCGTTTACACACATACGAAATACATAAAAGTAGAACCGACTCTGAGTAATGCTTATTACATATCATCTTGACCTTGTTATGCAATGAAGACTAACTGCTGAATCATTTCCATTATCATGTTTCTGAATACTATTGAAATGTATGTGCTATCATAAATAGCAGTACACGTCGCTGCATTCTTCTGTTGTATGATGTTGAATGGAGCAAGATGTCTAATGGGTATGTTTTTCTGATTGTCTCTAGGTAGAGAGAGACAACCAGAAAAATAGGGTGATTCTAAATATGGGCATCTATGGATCAATCAATGGTGCCCTGTTATGAAAGCGGTCTCGCCTTTGTAAATGTCCCACCATATTACGTAATCGCCCGTGCACACCCCTAGGGACACGGATATACATATTGCAATTATAGCTTAACTAGTCTGAGGTCAACTGAAACCACAACCACTATAGCCACCCATATTTGATTCCCGTTTTTCTATATTCGATTCCCACTGGGCAATTTTGCATGAATAACCGTATTACCAAATTCGGTTTTAATGGGGATATTAGTTTTAGGAAGAATGTGGGGTTCTAAAAGCTGTAGTTCACCGACACTCATATTCTAGAGACTCAAAGCTTAGATATCTACACTAAATAACCCACAACTTTTTTGGTCGCTTTGCGCGTGAGAAAGAAATGGTCATCCATCACGACAAACATTACGAACATCACTAACTTGACATATAATACTCTTAAATCATCAGCGTATTGTGACACTGGGTTCACATGTACATCCTCATGCGAATAACGCTTTTACGCGAGTTAGATTGCATTAACAATATCATATATATACATATTTATATATATATATATATATCATATATATATATAGTTTATATATATATATAAATATATATATATAGATATCTGACAATATATATATATATATATATATATATATATATATATATATATATATATATGTATTTATATATACATATGTGTGTGTGTGGGGGAGGGTGGGTGTGTGTGTGTGTATCTATATATATACTTAGCCTATTCGCATTTTTTTCAAATGGCACCGTGCTATGAATATGGGGAAGGTAGAATCTCGCTATTGTATATACTGTAGAACTTTAACGTATTAGAGCTGGCAATATCTGGCTCATCCGGACGTACTTGCTCACCTTTGACTACAAGCTTCAGTATACCTTATGTGCATACCGTCGATAAGATAGCTGCTTGTAGCCTGAGAAACAGATTTATTTCGCTCTCAGCTACATGGTGATATAGTGACGATGATGGATGAGGCTGATTATGACGCAATTCATTTTGAGTGCATTCGCAACATTAGCGAAACCCTACTGCAAATGGGGGGCTTCAGTGTTAATGACCGTCCAACCCCCATGAACAATAGATACCGGTTGCATTACAACCAACGTAATAGCAGTAGGGTTTGCTCATCAGTATCATCATTGCTCACAGTGCTATTTTTGTGTTTAATAAAATTTCAGAGGAACCGTTGATGTGATCATTCGGGGTAGCAGCAGACTGTCAGGAATGCATTGACGAATGTTCGACATTTACCGAGAATAATTTGCTGCAATCTGCTGAAGGCGTCATCATACTGACGACATTGTTAAAAAGTTACAACACGTTGGCGAGGTGTGTGCATATCGTCAAGTGACAAGAACCTCGACACATAATCGGCATTTATTGTGCAGTGCTACCGCATTTTAGCGCCAAGCACCTGTCTATCATTTATGTTTTATATATTTATACGTGCCTGCTAGACACAAAGTAAATACTGAAACTCAGTCATGACCCCTAGAGTAACGCACAAACTGGCTATGAGTCCAGGCAGACCTTATATGCAGGACCGTGATCACATGTAATCGGATATTCAAATATTTTTGTTTTTAAAATAGATTATATGTATGTTTAGCGCCATTTTGGACGGACATATCATTCTGAATATACGGCGGAATGTACAGCGGGTTCGTTATTTAGTCAAAGAGGTTGTTGCTACGCTAAAAGGGCTCATGCGCCTTCGCCCGAGATTATGTGAACACACCACCTGTTAGCCGCGATTGGCTTACTCTTGGCGTCTCTTAAAACCACGTGGAATTACTTGATTAATTCGGAAGCAAGGTATCTTCGACTAATCAGATGACTCCATATCTTTAACAAACACCGAGCTACTTGACGTCGGAACAACAATCCCTTATCCTGTGGCGGATATCAGGGTAGCATAACCTAATGACGGAAGTGTAATTCATTCATTTTCAGGATCACGACACAGCTGGTGGAATGAGCCCTCATAACGTAGCTATCAAATCGTTGATCAAGTGGTTAAGACGGTGTTGGAGGTTCTCTTTATGATTATTAATTTTTTTTTTATTTGAATTGTATTTTTCCTGAATTAATAGTGATTTTGTCATAATTGCATTTAAAGTCAATAACAGCTCGGTACTTACAGAAGCTTACGTTTCATGCGTGTCGCAATATCCACTGGTGTTAAACATAAGGCTATAACATTTATAAATCTTCTCATGCCACTTCGCGACACATCAATTAAAGCTGCTTATATGGATGAGTGCAAATGACAGTGTATGTTAAACTTGTCCAAAGCCACCGATGAAACCCTGCTGTAAAACAAGTAAGTTTTGAATGAAATGTATGATACCTTTCATTGTAACACGCAGCAGTGGTCGAGTGAGCCAGTTCCCATCAGTTGCGCAGGCATTTAAAAATGTAAGATATTTCATATATCAATCAGATGAAGCAGAAGCATGAGTGAGAAAGAGAAATTAGTTGCATAACCTGTCAACATTGTTGTACATGTTTAATCAGGGTCGAATGATAGTAAAATTGATTATATATTTTTGGCACGAATCGATAGCATTATGGGCGTAAGTTGCCTATACTAGCAGAAAGCTGACTTGAAAATGATTTGAAAATAACCAAAGTAATAGTCATCGACACGGCGGATTCCGAGAACTGATAATAATTATTTAACCCGACTCTTAAAAGAAAACGATTATATGCAATATCACGAAGACAGCACATACGGCTGTCACGATATACGGCAAATTATATGCGCAGGAATAACTGGCTTGGTGGAATTCGTAGAAACTCATAAGTAGGAGGGTACTTCAAACTAGGTTCTCCATATTTGCAGCGCACTCTTCATGCAACTCAGCTAACTAGATCTGTTTTAAAAGGGCAAACAAATCTGTGGAACATATCGCCACTGTTGTCAATTGTTTTTCTTCATTTGCTGTAGCAATTGAAATTGCAGCATCGTTTTACGTGAAACTAAGGTGTTGAGTGTCCGCGCTGCCATCATATTAGTTATGAGCGGAGGACGAGGGAATGCTTTTGGCTCTGGCAATAGGCTCTTGAGATGAATGCTTAGGAATCACGCTTAGGTAGTTCTTTTAACATAACTTCCGGGTCTAGGCCGCACACAACTATCCAGATGGTGGATAAAAGGGTGCAACCATGCCCGTAAACAGTCATAATCGTCAGCTATACGAGTGCTGTCTGGCTAATTATTCAGTAGAAAGCATAAAACCACCCATCACAACAAGTTGAAACATGCTGCTTGCACTGCTTGCATATTCGTATAAGTTACAGCAATCGTACATCTTAATATTTTCCGATTATCTAAATTTTGCGGCAAATAGGAATGGCTTCGATATTAAAAAAAATTATAATCTCAGTCGCTAAACATTCCATTGTTTTACATCATCTTTTCCGTCAACGTAAATTCTAATGTCATTGAAGTGCGTTTGGGATAGACAAATGTATCATTACCTAAGAACAAGAAAATGGAAAAATATGAAGTTGCCCGCGATTCTCCCAGGGCAGTTAATCACTAGTCGATTGGCCTTTCCCTCCTCTCGTCTAGGTGAAATCCGGTCCAAAGAGGCGTGTTGCAATGGCTGCTCTTTACAGCCACTGGGATTTAATATTACTCGAGGACGATTCGCAACCCAGAGTGCACAGTAAAATGTATGACATGCAGTAGCTTGCTCTTGTGCTTCCTCTGACGGCCCTCTAGTGGCGCTCACTGTACAAGAGGTACATTTGGCGACATACATTTAGAGTTATTTAATTGCCGCTCGGTATCTGTCATAGACATTTAAGAACCACTGACGCCATAACAGAGGGTGGTGTGATTTGAATTATTAATGTCTTTTTCAAACAATTAAACTTTGCCAGCAGACGACATGCACTTTTATTATTCGATCTAGTGCGGCCAGTAATATTCTGTCTATCTGACACAAATTATGTGTAATCCGAACTAGTTGTATATAAGTGAACGCTTGTAACGCGTTTTTCGCTGTGTGTAGGTTGCCACCCGCACCTGGCTATGTCGATGTTTGTGTGAAATTATATGCAATGAGGATAGTACTTGTTCTATAACAACAAATGTGACAATATTGCTATTGCTAAGGCGTTTTCAGCATCACACAGCTGTCGGCTGACTGAGGATGCTTGCATGAAAAATCATTAACCGAGAAGTTAGCAATCATCCTGCAACGCCAACTTGCACATATGTATAAAACAAATGGCATCTTCAACAATATGCGTAACCTTGATTTTGTTCGGATCAATTGCTTTAGAACAGTATTCTTTGTGCACTTAATGCAATAAAGGTCCGAATATGGCAACCAAGACACCAAGGCTGAATACAAACCTGCTCAATAAGGAAAAGCTTTACAAAAATCGAAAAGGACCGGTACAAGCTCAAGAATAAGACGGGATGACCCCGGTAGAGAACATCAGAAACATAAGCATTCAACACAAAGGTGAAATGCTTACGCTCGTCATTATTTCGGTGACATTAATCCACGTGCTATATCGCCCATTGTTAGTCATATGTGCTGAATAGAATTGTCCTTACCTTGCTGGCTTAAATGTTAATACCCACCTCATATATTTACCCACTTGGCGCCGAGCTGATCAATTTACCTTATATCCTACTCTTCTGTCGTCCATTATTGCAGAGGTAAAGAAACGTACGCGACAATGTGTCTCGTTTGATCTGACTTCGAAGGGGTAGCTGCAAAGCATCAAGCGTCAACCTAGTATAGCTACATAATGACTTGCGGGTGTTTTGCTCAAATATATATTAAAACGTTGGTTTGGTTTTAACTTAATTATCACATAATATTGACGTCTACCGCAATATGAGTATCCATTATGAATCTGAAATATTATGTTCATTTTGAAAATGCTTATATTAAAAACCGTTTAATACTATCAGCAAACAAGCTGATATTACCGATACATAATTCGTGACTAGTCTACCTGGCTCCATTTACTAACGATAACCACATCAGCAGAGACAATATGGCTCCAGTACGCCGCCGTGGAAGTTAATTCTATTAGGCATGAGACATTACAGTATATACTCTTCAACATACGGCAATATTCCACACTGTGCAATTAATGCGTTTATTACCTGAAGAGCGTGACTCAGAATGTATGCCGTGCAAACCATTGACCGCGTGGCGTGAATCCTCGGCAGTGCCACTCCCAGAGCCATCTTGCCGACCTTGACGTTACCCATTGATATACCGCAAACATCTGCAATGTGGTCCTGTGGGTCGACGAGCATGTTACGTTCGGTACTTTTGGTTGTCATTGGGCAAACAAATTTACTCCACATCAAAAGGATGCTTGGCTTTTCGGCATGCAGCCTCGTTTCGACCTGCATCAATCTTTCTGGGATATTTTGTGATGTTCTGACCAACTATTAACCCTCTCTACGGCAAGCTACGTCGATGATGTAGCTGGTGTTAGCGTCGCCCTTGGCGTTGATCACCCGGCTTTAGTCATTGAACGGGAGCAAGCACTCCAGACTGTCGCACAGCGTGCTCTGGTAGAAGGGCGTGTGGCTCTTGAGAAGCTCTAAGTCAAGCGGTGTGTAAAACCGGCTGTCATAGGCTTCGGCTATGGCCTTGTCCTCTACATCGGTTTCCTTTTTGTCTCCTGCCGCCATCCGGGTTTTGTTCACATTGTCGACGTCGGAGGTTTCCACACCCTGACTGTGGGAATTAGATTCCCTCGGCAGTCCGCAACAGGTCACAGTACCAGCGATACACGTCACATTCGTCAATGGACATGACCTCGTTGCCAGAAGTGTTGATGGTTGTTCTCTTGATTGCAGCGATGCCAAAGGTTTTTGACCTGCGGCGATGCTAAAGGTTGGCGATAGGCGTCGGTCGAGGTCAGCGTGATTGTGAAGACCAACCAGGCTGTGCCCAGGTTGGGAAAGAGGACCTGCAGCTGCTGGTTCTGCTGGTGAATAGTTATTGGGTGGTTGGTAATGACCATCGACTTTTGGACACCCTCACCCCAAGGGGCTCGTGCAGCCTGCTGTACGGATTAAGCGTCGGGCCGTTAATACTAGTCATAACGCCAGTTGAACTATGACAATATACTTTTGTACATATGGGGTTCGATTATCCATCGGATGACCAAGATGGAAGCGTTATGGGAGGAGATGACCTCATAGAGGGATGATGTCTTCCCTGACAATGCGGGCACCGATATCCTGCCTCTTAGGTTTGCAATTTCATCCATTCCTGACCCGAGTCAAGACATTCATGTGTAAATGAAAATCACGAACACCTCTAGGCACCGTTCTAGAGACACTGTCAACTTGATTCATGCCACAGCAGACATTTACTAGGAATGAGATTCTGATCGTTTACGTCCATAACGGCTGTGTATAAAGAGAAACATTATCTCTTGCTGACAGAAAATGTAGTAATATATATTACTTAAAGCCTATGTTCTGAGCGTCACATTCGAACCATTAGCATTACAATGTTAAAGGGTAGTTTTTCCGTGGTGCGTATTTCACCGCAAGAATATATACAGGTGTTGAAATAATTAAACATTGTATCTCACTTGTCGTATGGCCTACATTCTAATAAAAGCTTATGAAAGCTATCAATACAAGTTTATTTAGATCGCTAATAACATAAGGTTAGTATAATTTCCAAGGAGCGCAACCATATACACGTGTGAGACCTCAAAGGACGTCGTATATCAGGTAAATAAAACCGCTGCAGTCTAGCAGCCTGATAGAAAGCATATTCTTTTAATTGCCTGTATAGTGGCTGGTTTGGCTGAAAAGGCCAATTAAAAAGAAGCTGCCATTCTTTAATAGCCATTTATCCCCAGGTGGTAATCCCTCATAGAAATAATATACCAAATAGATTAGTATTTCTACCGAGTGATCGATAGCAAATGAATATATGATACATAAACTGTGTTTCATGAAATTAACGCGAAGTCTGCTGTTCAGATCATCTTTGTTGATGATAAATATACGCTTAGTATATATGTGCAAGGTGTCTGTATGGTATTAATCGTGCCGAACTAGACCAACTTAGGCTATGTATTAAAAATGTATTTCATTTGTTCATGATTTATGAAAAACAAATTCGAAAAATGTCCATGTGAGAAGATAATGGGAGTTGCTAGGCGTAGTCTGGAGCCTGGCGCCAGTCGGATGCATGCATTACCTTAAAAGCATAGAAAAGCTTAAAGCCTCCGCAATCCACTTCCCAAAGGCAATATATAAGAAACACAAATTGCTAAGAAATCCATTCAGCCTGTCACCAACCTCATTAATATTCCAAAGAAAGAGAAACAATAAGCCGGAAGCACCAAAACATTGTCCCTCTGTAGTGCAAAGTGTCGGAATGCTGTTATTGCACTCGCAAAATCCGACAAATCTCTTATATCTGCATAAATTGCATCGCTACCAGAGGAAAAACCGTCAGCGTGTCATTGGCTATCATCAGATATCAATTTTGGATCGCCTACTTTAAATATCGATGCAAACCCTTGTAGATACAAATGATACAAATAAATGGTTCATCGTCGCTTGAACACTTTTTTTCACACTAAATAACCATGTTAGCGAGGAAAAAATTGAACCACTTATTTATAAGCATATCATATATCAGCTATCACGACATATGGGTAGGAATCTAAAGTATGCGCTACGTTGGAACCTCAAAATGTTCTCGAAGCACTGCAACCGTTCGCAACTTAGTCAGTCGCAACAAGACTTTCGAAGCATGAGATATTGGCTGCATATTCAGAAAGATACATCGATGTTCCGAGTGATATGTGTATCTTTGATTTCGCATTTTGCTATTGCGGCCCTAGTTCATAGCATACCAATCAACTTGCGCCAATATGTCACACTTGATATCAGATGTAGGCACAGCCCACGACGTTACCACAACCACTGACAACATGTAATCAGTTGACTCCACTATCATACATATAGTAAATCAATACTTATTATGAAGCCGGTGTAAGAACCGTCTTGCCAATGTACGTATTAAATTCCCATTCGCTACATAAAGTGATTAGACAAAGAATGGATAAACAGTTATTCCAAAAGATTATGAGAAAACGCATGCATAATAATTTGCATTGCGACTTAGATACCGCCTTTGGTATATAGCATCTGTCAAGATAATTTGTTGTGTTGGGACTCTTGGCCGCGTCCAAAACAAAACAGGTTGTGGAAAATCATTTGAAATCGTTGATATATAGTTTGTTTTGGGATGGCATTAATAACTTCACTATAGTCCCCAGCACACGGTCAATTGTATAGCCATCTCACCAAGGTGCAATCACAAGAAGCTTGTAGGTACAGCATATGGAGGGTCAATGTGTAGTAAAAGCCTCGCCATGCAAGCCATAATCGTGTGTTAATACTGTCATATTGTCGGTAATCGGTTAATAAAGTAATTGGGAAGAAATTACTCAGCTATCTCAACTTCTAAATGAAATTTCACACATGAAGAGCAGAGTCATTGCTTCGTGTTCAAATGAGACTCAAATTCAATTTCAGATAACTGAAGTTACAAAACCTTTTGCAAGGTTTCTGGAAAGTCCTCTTGACAAGCCGTGATGTATGTGGTGATTTTCGCAACTCGCAGTGAACATTCATCTTGCTTACAAAGATTTTCCCCAGGTAAATTACCTACAAGTTTGCTTTGGCATAATTGGGATTCGAAAAGAGGTTGCGGAAATCACTAAGGAAACGAAGATATCGCAGCTCAGTGAATTCATGATGATAGAAATATCGGATATTTCTCGCGTTGATCCTCACTGGCGTCCATTGAGTATGATTCCCAACGTTTGGTACCGTGTTACTTACTTCATCTCCCTTCGGTGTGAGTAATTATGATTATGAAATTGTTGTATGCTCATCTACAAGTGGCGTTTAATTATATCTTATGATATGCAGCATCCCCGCGCGGCAACTAGTTATACACCTCTCGTATTTAGGGACGAAGTACTGATATTGTTGCTATGCACGCAGTGTGATCTCATGTCATGCATGAAAAATATATCCTCCATCAATTCTGCCTGTTACCAATTGGTGTAATGTCAACTCAGTTAACTTTCCATTTGCCCCCGCTAAAATGTCCACCAGACAGTGTCGTAAATCACGAATATGATTCAGTCGCGCAGAGCTGTTTGTAATCACGACGACCACATCACCCAACTATCAGTCGCTCTGGATTTCACTGACAATCCAGTGATAAAGTATGAGCGTATTTGGCCGTGTCAAGTCGCATTTGTGTTTTTCATACCGATGATACACCCACCATAAGCGCTAAATATCACTGCTGCTACAGAGGATGATGCCAGCTGATATATGTATAAACCTGGCGCCGAGCTCCGCGCTTCACCTTTATCCCACTCTGTCTGGCAGACAACTCATGTCCGTTACTGAGAAAACGATGACATGGGTGCGGCAATATGTCTCGATCGATTCGTTTGATATCATCGGGCGTCAACCTAGCAATATTTAATCACAGTGTTTCTCCCCAAATGATATGCTGATGAGTCGGCGTGGTTCTAATTTCATCAATGCATACTAGTCAGTGTCTACTACAACGAGGCATTAGTTCTACGCTGCTTACAAAATGCTAATTGTGGTTGAGCAGTTGCACATACACTAAAAACGAATGGGTTTCATGCACAGAGTAACGGCATGGCCATGACATACAAACATTGATACATACATACATATATACATACATATGTACATACATACATACATACATACATACATACATACATACATACATACATACATACATACATACATACATACATACATACATACATACATACATACATACATACATACATACATACTTACATACATACTTACATACATACATACATACATACATACATACATACATACATACATACATACATACATACATACATACATACATACATACATACATACATACATACATACATACATACATGCATACATACATACATACATACATACATACATACATACATACATACATACATACATACATACATACATACATACATACATACATACATACATACATACATACATACATACATACATACATACATACATACATACATACATACATACATACATACATACATGCACACATACAGCGCTATACCACATTATTTTTTTGTCTGGCAACCCACGTTTGGCCATTAGGCGAAAGCATCGACTCGTTCCTGTCTATGTCTCGTCGTTTTTGACTTTATATGTATATATAAGCCTACGCATCATCAAACGTAACCCTTTCGCTTCCTTCGATGCGTTTTTTCGATAATGATCTGGAATATATGGCTGCACCGCATCAAACGCATTTGTATAGTTAATCTACTCTCTTATGTCCATTAATCATAATGTTATGGCGTCCCTTAGGGCCCAATGAAATTGAAATAATCTTACCGGGGGGCAATTAGAACTCTATTGCGCTATTGCTGCGGGATTGTAAATCGAAACAGGCTGCAAGAAATGATATATATTTTTTTCAGTTTGAAATAGCGTCTTAGTACGCTTATTCATTCTATCAGGCACATGAAAGTAATCTAAGCCCATTCCCTCCAATCCGTGCGTAGCCATAGTAACAATGTCATATTATATACATCAGCATCCTGGCTGCTTGCACATGGATACAATCAGGACAGGCGAGTTTTCAGCCTGGCACTTAATTCTGAATCATTGTAGCGAATATATATGTAATTTCCGTAAAATGTAATGAGACGCAATGAATAGATTGGTGGAACTAACATCAAAATAATAGGAGCTGTTTGGTTGCATTTATTCGATCAGAGATGTCTTTAAAAACATTATACGTATATATCCTGTTGACATTATTTATTTCAGCTTATTGTGTGACACTGAACGATCATCTTAAACAGCATACAAGAAGGTCGTAGCCATTAGGATAAAAGCTTTTCTCTGTGTGTCTCTGTGTGCATGTTCAGGCTAAGAATAAACCACGAGGCATTGTCTTTCTAAATGGCTTTCGTTGTTGTACAACAAAATACTCTGTTTCACCTCTGTGGGAACAGACGGATATTATCTACTCATTATCCACAAATAGCCTACCTGGCTCCGCCTACAAGCAGTTACCCGATCAGTATATAAAGTGCGCCTCCCACACAGCGCCATTAACTGCGATCTTTTAGGCGGCACGTTTGATATAAGGAAGCCAGCGGCATTTTGTACAATTACTGTCGGATGAAAAATTCGTGCACGTGGTTCATTCCAACCTGCATGCATCAACATGGAAAATTAATCTTTCTTGTGGCTTGCAATGTGCAAGTTAAATGAAGTCACTTGCCCAAATTGTTTATTGCGCAGAATTTCGCAAACAAACACCCACAATTATTACGGCGTACATCGTGTCATGGTTATTTTAGTTTGGTTAACAAATTCTATCAGTTATGTAATTATGTATACAATATGTTATGTTATTCCTATTTTAAAATTCGAGCTAATTGAAAACTGAACAATCCAAATGTTTTAAACAATGTGTGTGCAGTAAATGCTTGTATGCAAAGCTTGATCATAAAAATGTTAACATATTCCACTGTGACTGAATACATTGGCATAATAGCCCTTTTTTAAAATCTCTACCGGTCCAAAACTCTATCACCTGCCTTTGATATGTATTGTCACTCACTATACTTCACAATCGAACAAAAACATATAACTCGATTACAATATAAGTGGCAATTAAAATTCTATTTAACCCGTCTAAATGTCAAACACTGAATGATAACGCCGTTTTACCCAGAATGCATGCAGTGGATTCCTGTTGTTGCAAACATATCCAAATACTGATGAGCTATATATATATATATATATATATATATATATATATATATATATATATATATATATATATATATATATATATATATATATATATATATATATATATATATATATATATATATATATATATATATATATAGAGCACTATATATATATATATATATATATATATATATATGTATGTATATATATATAGTGCTCTGAGCCATTTAATACACAACGTGTCATCGGTAGTAGCCTTGCTATCTGTATTCTAGGATAGGCACATGACTGTTACGCAAACTTGCATGGTCAGTGAATCGATTCCTCATCGTTTTTCGCGACATACATTTATTGTGTTCTAATGTCTTCTTAATAAGGGCAATTTTATTATTATTATTGCTCAAACGTTATGTATGTATCTCTAGATTATCCTATTGCGTCGTGTTATAGTCTTATTGTATGTGGTGCTGCGGTGATAATCAGTGGATGGACTTAGGCTAACATGGGGATATGTAAAGGTTATAGCCATTTCTATGGTTTCAGCAGGAATAGGTTATGTATTTATGCGACAATTGACATATACCGCGCAAATGGCCATAACATTCCGAAGCTGACACATTATGTACCACACATATCGAATAACTTACATTCGAAGGAAAGGTTCTAGCTTAATGAAATATCTAGGGATATTAGCTGATGGGTTGGATTTGTTAGAGAGCATCATAATCGTATCGAAAAGGCTCTTGTATAAATCAATCGAGACCCCGATTGGCGTCATACATTAGATAATTACCTACGGTGAGTGGATGTAGCATAAGCATAAAACTCCATAAAGGATAATGATAAGAATAAAACAATATATATTTGTGTCTGCAGTAACGAATCATGAACAGATCAAATATTTCTCCGCTACTATATGTGTCACTAGCATATTCTTGATTCAACCTTTCACGTCATCAAAATTGATATATTGAGATTGGTCTTCCAGACAATGGTCCGCCTGGCAGAACAGGATAAACAGTAAAGCTGAGATCGGCACCGGGCAAATGCATTTATAGATTTTATTTTACGCTTGTTCAGCAGTCTGATAGGTACAATGATTCCAGGGTGAAGCATCTGTCAACAACCCGATCAACTAAATGCTTACAACAGCTATCGGTTTCCGCTTTGTGACACTTTTGTTTTTCCGGGCCATTAAATTTTGCTTAGAGGACGATGTAAGGCAGCATTTACTGTCTTCTGCCGACATTAACTGTCCATCACAGCTAAGAACGAGAACACTTGACGCATTAAATAGGTCAAGAATGACGAAAGAGCACTGACGAATGTTCACCGTCATAACAAAGCCTGATCTTATAATTGAAATGGCATCTTATTTTCTCAACGTGTTCTTCATAACTATGCGCTCATTCATATGCTCAGGGCGCCGTTTCACATGGTGTTAATCTGTACCAGCAATAATTTTTTAACAGAAATGTGTGAGGTGAAATAATTTTGTTTAACACGAGAGAGAGAGAGCGTGTAAATCGTGTATGGTCTTCTTTGTTCATTGATTCATTTATTATATCAGGGCTTGTTTACATTAGCTCAGGGACCATGCTTGCAAGGAAAGATAATTGAAGCTGACCAATTTTTATATACAAATCCATGTTATTGAGCAGATATCCAATTGATATAAAGAATAACGGCAATCACGACTAAGACAAATGTGGTAAACGCAACATCTGTGTGTACATTTTAATCACTTGAGAATATACCCAGGAGCTGAACATAAACAAAAACCACAACTTATTCTCATAATACACTACGTCAGCAGGTATAGCATGCAGCAATCATGAGCAGGCAGTTGGCAAGTACAGCATCAATTGACTCAATCATCAATAATATGCAATTGAAGCCGTACACTATGCATACTAGGCTCTGAAGGCATGACCCACAAGGCCCATCATCACTTGTCTGTTCTGTCCCAGTAACAACGATACGAAGTCTGGCAGACCGAACAAAGTACAAAGCTTTGTCTGAGGCTCGGCGCCAGTCAGATACATACATAAACATCAAAGCACGCCCAAGCTTGAATGGTCGTCTCTTATATCGTCCTCATGATAACAAAGGACACAGTCTGTAACAATTCCCTTGAGGATTCCACTTATCTAAATAAGATCCAAAAGAACACGAACCAGAAACCGCTTGTCCTCGGGCAAGTCCAATTAATCTAATAGTGCTGTATGTAAAAACTGTTTTGAATTGTCATATGTTATTACCTCCTTTATCAAATGTAGATGTGACCTATTATGGCGTTTACCTTTAGATGCAGCCGCCCTTGAAACTATCTATATCCGTTGCGCTCATATTTGTTGAGTTACAGCAAACACTAGAGGAACCATTTCACCAGCAACAAACCTAGGCGCGTGCGAACCCTTTTGGCGTAGCTGTAAGCTCTTTGGTACGTTAACATCAAAGCACGCCCAAGCTTGAATGGTCGTCTCTTATCTCGTCCTCATGACAACATATATGTGTGTGTATATATGATTCAACGTCTTGACCTCGGTCTGGCACGCCTCTGAATTAATCGTTTAGTTTTAAGAAACGCTATGACAAAGTACAACGCTGCTTACAGTGGGCGTGATCATATATTTTCTCGAACCTAGGCGCGTGCGAACCCTTTTGGCGTAGCTGTAAGCTCTATGGTGTTATTCCCTACGTGCCAGCGTGTGCTTAGCGATACGATCACTCCGAGTGATCATGATTTTGAAATTACCAAAGAAGGTTCTAGCAGACCCTGCTTCGTTGCAAAGGAGTTATTTAACGTCATAAACTACAATAGAAAATTTTGAAAAAATATTAATGACCCAGTATGATTCCAGGTCCGATCGCCCGGGAATGTTATCCTACAGGGGTTGTACTATGGACCATTAATCATAGTGTCGAATCATGTAGCTTACCGTGTGGCTCAACTACCCGTCGCTGTGGTAGTTCACGATTAATGTTCATTCTGGCAGCGCTAAGATTTGTTGTGATCGCATCTGATAGTTCTGGCTTTTATGTCGCAGACCTACGGTACGATTCATCTTGTGCCCTTATTTTGCAACTCGATGAGTATTACAAGATATAAATCCACATAAATCGATACCTGCGTTAAATCTAACCTAGGTATATGGCATGTACAATTGGACTAACTACTCGTCAATGCAGCAAAATATTGCAACTGTTTTTATGACATTAATTGATATATAGTGCTCTTTTGTCAGCTGCGACATGATAGCGCATTAGATGTGGTAATATAGAGAACAACCAGATAACTTTCACATATAATGCGCTTGCAGTCAACGAAACCTTGAACCATAAATGTACGATGCGTGCATTATCCAAAGTTAGAATACGCAAGAAACTGTGGAACAATAAACTGGTATGCCAAACCAAAATATTCAGTAAAAAGATTGAATGGTATTGTCACTTGACGGATATCTGGTCCAGTATGTTCACGTCTGCGTGAGGCCATCAAATTAATCAGGGTCAATGGTTGTTGGGCTGAACGCTGCTTCCCATGCATAGTCGCATCTATGGCTATCCTGTCGAAAAAAAAGCAGATATCTGTGCGTAATGATTATACTGACTAATGTAGCTTGCTGCAGTTGCAATAAAATGTTCAGGCTTACAATACGACATTGACTGATTGTATGGTCGACGGATTATTAACATCGTCTACCGCACAATCGATCGGAGTTCCTGTCCACAATTTCTGAAGGTTGAGTAAGCCACTGCCAGTTAGGATTCAAGTTGTCAGGCAGTTTTTGTGCCGTTATGAACAGCATAAATACGTTCGTGCACTCAGTGGTTCTTGTTCAGTCAGCCCCAGGTTCAATTCAATCATGCATGTAGTGATCATTGTAACCCAACGGGAAGTATAAAAAGACACTGTAGTGATATCCGCGGATGTCTGCCAGAGACATTATACATGTCAGACTTCTCAGTGTAAATGCGCACAACAATCACATTGGACGCAATATCTACCATATACGACAATAACAATAGAAGAAAACTTATAATGCATTAGTTTGTAGAAACAGCTCGTATCCCCTTTCAGAAATCTCCTTCATCAATACGCCATAAAAGATTGTAGGAATCATATTCTATATTGCTGGGGATAAATAGGATATGGTGGAAGCAAGTTAGAAGCAGAAGCGTATTGTGTTGACATATGCCATGCGAACCGATTATGTAAACGCTGGTCGCTGATAACTCAAGCAGAGGACTATGCAATGCAGTGTAGATGGGACTGATAGATGCATGTCATCTCGATGTAGCGATGATATCACTAAGTCGAACCCCCTTCTATACATTAGGCGACTCCAACGCCCTAATTGCTGTATTGCTTTTCGTCCATTTTTGCGTCCGATAACATAAAGCTGCAAAGTGCCTGCATGTGGGCGTAGCCAGGTACGGCCCGGCGGCCTTGAGGGCGTAGCCAGGTTTAGACCGCGAGTCATGCCTGATATTGCAAAAATTGTTATTAGACAACTGCAATGTTTTATTTGATTCCAATATAATTTCTTTATTCCACCGTTCATTAAGCATGTCATTAATCATTGACAATAACCCCATGCCAGTAATGAGAGCACTTTTCGTTACATAAATTTGATTATGTTGTTTCAAATACATTCTTCTAAAATTACATGTCATTTGAGTCGGTATTAAAACGGTAATGGTATGAAGAACGCCAACTGAAACCCAACTCAGCATGATCTTATTAGCTCTGACCTTACTGTCAGGTTTTAAGACATCCTGTATGTGGAATACTTTTAAATCTTAAAAATGTTGATTGACACTGTTGATATGGGCCTAAAGTTCGATTGTCTGCGAGTGCGATGGCAGTAACATTGTACATGTTTTTGAACAAACTCGATGTGGCTGCTCAATGTTCTTAGAATCGAAGGATCGATGTAATCATAACAGTTAAGCTCTTATGACATGTAACCATGATGGATACATGAAAAGGGTTTCTATGATAATCTGTCTCTAGGATATAAACATTCGTTATTTGAAGATTTTTTAATCAATTATTTATTATAGAACTATCTTCCCGTACAAGGCGTCTTTGATCTGGCAAGAGAAAAGTCGCCGTAGAACAGTTATCCCATGGACGCTGTATAACAACGTAGCGCATACTTTAGATTCCTACCCATATGTCGTGATAGCTGATATATGATATGCTTATAAATAAGTGGTTCAATTTTTTTTTCCTCGCTAACATGGTTATTTAGTGTGAAAAAAAGTGTTCAAGCGACGATGAACCATTTATTTGTATCATTTGTATCTACAAGGGTTTGCATCGATATTTAAAGTAGGCGATCCAAAATTGATATCTGATGATAGCCAATGACACGCTGACGGTTTTGTCACTGGTAGCGATGCAATTTATGCAGATATAAGAGATTTGTCGGATTTTGTGCAATAACAGCATTCCGACACTTTGCACTACAGAGGGACAATGTTTTGGTGCTTCCGGCTTATTGTTTCTCTTTCTTGGTAATATTAATGAGGTTAGGCTAACATGGGGATATGTAAAGGTTATAGCCATTTCTATGGTTTCAGCAGGAATAGGTTATGTATTTATGCGACAATTGACATATACCGCGCAAATGGCCATAACATTCCGAAGCTGACACATTATGTACCACACATATCGAATAACTTACATTCGAAGGAAAGGTTCTAGCTTAATGAAATATCTAGGGATATTAGCTGATGGGTTGGATTTGTTAGAGAGCATCATAATCGTATCGAAAAGGCTCTTGTATAAATCAATCGAGACCCCGATTGGCGTCATATATTAGATAATTACCTACGGTGAGTGGATGTAGCATAAGCATAAAACTCCATAAAGGATAATGATAAGAATAAAACAATATATATTTGTGTCTGCAGTAACGAATCATGAACAGATCAAATATTTCTCCACTACTATATGTGTCACTAGCATATTCTTGATTCAACCTTTCACGTCATCAAAATTGATATATTGAGATTGGTCTTCCAGACAATGGTCCGCCTGGCAGAACAGGATAAACAGTAAAGCTGAGCTCGGCACCGGGCAAATGCATTTATAGATTTTATTTTACCCTTGTTCAGCAGTCTGATAGGTACAATGATTCCAGGGTGAAGCATCTGTCAACAACCCGATCAACTAAATGCTTACAACAGCTATCGGTTTCCGCTTTGTGACACTTTTGTTTTTCCGGGCCATTAAATTTTGCTTAGAGGACGATGTAAGGCAGCATTTACTGTCTCCTGCCGACATTAACTGTCCATCACAGCTAAGAACGAGAACACTTGACGCATTAAATAGGTCAAGAATGACGAAAGAGCACTGACGAATGTTCACCGTCATAACAAAGCCTGAGGCAACAAATTTTCCTCCTACTATAGGTAGGGATCTTATAATTGAAATGGCATCTTATTTTCTCAACGTGTTCTTCATAACTATGCGCTCATTCATATGCTCAGGGCGCCGTTTCACATGGTGTTTATCTGTACCAGCAATAATTTTTTAACAGAAATGTGTGAGGTGAAATAATTTTGTTTAACACGAGAGAGAGAGCGTGTAAATCGTGTATGGTCTTCTTTGTTCATTGATTCATTTATTATATCAGGGCTTGTTTACATTAGCTCAGGGACCATGCTTGCAAGGAAAGATAATTGAAGCTGACCAATTTTTATATACAAATCCATGTTATTGAGCAGATATCCAATTGATATAAAGAATAACGGCAATCACGACTAAGACAAATGTGGTAAACGCAACATCTGTGTGTACATTTTAATCACTTGAGAATATACCCAGGAGCTGAACATAAACAAAAACCACAACTTATTCTCATAATACACTACGTCAGCAGGTATAGCATGCAGCAATCATGAGCAGGCAGTTGGCAAGTACAGCATCAATTGACTCAATCATCAATAATATGCAATTGAAGCCGTACACTATGCATACTAGGCTCTGAAGGCATGACCCACAAGGCCCATCATCACTTGTCTGTTCTGTCCCAGTAACAACGATACGAAGTCTGGCAGACCGAACAAAGTACAAAGCTTTGTCTGAGGCTCGGCGCCAGTCAGATACATACATAAACATCAAAGCACGCCCAAGCTTGAATGGTCGTCTCTTATATCGTCCTCATGATAACAAAGGACACAGTCTGTAACAATTGCCTTGAGGATTCCACTTATCTAAATAAGATCCAAAAGAACACGAACCAGAAACCGCTTGTCCTCGGGCAAGTCCAATTAATCTAATAGTGCTGTATGTAAAAACTGTTTTGAATTGTCATATGTTATTACCTCCTTTATCAAATGTAGATGTGACCTATTATGGCGTTTACCTTTAGATGCAGCCGCCCTTGAAACTATCTATATCCGTTGCGCTCATATTTGTTGAGTTACAGCAAACACTAGAGGAACCATTTCACCAGCAACAAACCTAGGCGCGTGCGAACCCTTTTGGCGTAGCTGTAAGCTCTTTGGTACGTTAACATCAAAGCACGCCCAAGCTTGAATGGTCGTCTCTTATCTCGTCCTCATGACAACATATATGTGTGTGTATATATGATTCAACGTCTTGACCTCGGTCTGGCACGCCTCTGAATTAATCGTTTAGTTTTAAGAAACGCTATGACAAAGTACAACGCTGCTTACAGTGGGCGTGATCATATATTTTCTCGAACCTAGGCGCGTGCGAACCCTTTTGGCGTAGCTGTAAGCTCTATGGTGTTATTCCCTACGTGCCAGCGTGTGCTTAGCGATACGATCACTCCGAGTAATCATGATTTTGAAATTACCAAAGAAGGTTCTAGCAGACCCTGCTTCGTTGCAAAGGAGTTATTTAACGTCATAAACTACAATAGAAAAATTTTGAAAAAATATTAATGACCCAGTATGATTCCAGGTCCGATCGCCCGGGAATGTTATCCTACAGGGGTTGTACTATGGACCATTAATCATAGTGTCGAATCATGTAGCTTACCGTGTGGCTCAACTACCCGTCGCTGTGGTAGTTCACGATTAATGTTCATTCTGGCAGCGCTAAGATTTGTTGTGATCGCATCTGATAGTTCTGGCTTTTATGTCGCAGACCTACGGTACGATTCATCTTGTGCCCTTATTTTGCAACTCGATGAGTATTACAAGATATAAATCCACATAAATCGATACCTGCGTTAAATCTAACCTAGGTATATGGCATGTACAATTGGACTAACTACTCGTCAATGCAGCAAAATATTGCAACTGTTTTTATGACATTAATTGATATATAGTGCTCTTTTGTCAGCTGCGACATGATAGCGCATTAGATGTGGTAATATAGAGAACAACCAGATAACTTTCACATATAATGCGCTTGCAGTCAACGAAACCTTGAACCATAAATGTACGATGCGTGCATTATCCAAAGTTAGAATACGCAAGAAACTGTGGAACAATAAACTGGTATGCCAAACCAAAATATTCAGTAAAAAGATTGAATGGTATTGTCACTTGACGGATATCTGGTCCAGTATGTTCACGTCTGCGTGAGGCCATCAAATTAATCAGGGTCAATGGTTGTTGGGCTGAACGCTGCTTCCCATGCATAGTCGCATCTATGGCTATCCTGTCGAAAAAAGCAGATATCTGTGCGTAATGATTATACTGACTAATGTAGCTTGCTGCAGTTGCAATAAAATGTTCAGGCTTACAATACGACATTGACTGATTGTATGGTCGACGGATTATTAACATCGTCTACCGCACAATCGATCGGAGTTCCTGTCCACAATTTCTGAAGGTTGAGTAAGCCACTGCCAGTTAGGATTCAAGTTGTCAGGCAGTTTTTGTGCCGTTATGAACAGCATAAATACGTTCGTGCACTCAGTGGTTCTTGTTCAGTCAGCCCCAGGTTCAATTCAATCATGCATGTAGTGATCATTGTAACCCAACGGGAAGTATAAAAAGACACTGTAGTGATATCCGCGGATGTCTGCCAGAGACATTATACATGTCAGACTTCTCAGTGTAAATGCGCACAACAATCACATTGGACGCAATATCTACCATTTACGACAATAACAATAGAAGAAAACTTATAATGCATTAGTTTGTAGAAACAGCTCGTATCCCCTTTCAGAAATCTCCTTCATCAATACGCCATAAAAGATTGTAGGAATCATATTCTATATTGCTGGGGATAAATAGGATATGGTGGAAGCAAGTTAGAAGCAGAAGCGTATTGTGTTGACATATGCCATGCGAACCGATTATGTAAACGCTGGTCGCTGATAACTCAAGCAGAGGACTATGCAATGCAGTGTAGATGGGACTGATAGATGCATGTCATCTCGATGTAGCGATGATATCACTAAGTCGAACCCCCTTCTATACATTAGGCGACTCCAACGCCCTAATTGCTGTATTGCTTTTCGTCCATTTTTGCGTCCGATAACATGAAGCTGCAAAGTGCCTGCATGTGGGCGTAGCCAGGTACGGCCCGGCGGCCTTGAGGGCGTAGCCAGGTTTAGACCGCGAGTCATGCCTGATATTGCAAAAATTGTTATTAGACAACTGCAATGTTTTTTATTTGATTCCAATATAATTTCTTTATTCCACCGTTCATTAAGCATGTCATTAATCATTGACAATAACCCCATGCCAGTAATGAGAGCACTTTTCGTTACATAAATTTGATTATGTTGTTTCAAATACATTCTTCTAAAATTACATGTCATTTGAGTCGGTATTAAAACGGTAATGGTATGAAGAACGCCAACTGAAACCCAACTCAGCATGATCTTATTAGCTCTGACCTTACTGTCAGGTTTTAAGACATCCTGTATGTGGAATACTTTTAAATCTTAAAAATGTTGATTGACACTGTTGATATGGGCCTAAAGTTCGATTGTCTGCGAGTGCGATGGCAGTAACATTGTACATGTTTTTGAACAAACTCGATGTGGCTGCTCAATGTTCTTAGAATCGAAGGATCGATGTAATCATAACAGTTAAGCTCTTATGACATGTAACCATGATGGATACATGAAAAGGGTTTCTATGATAATCTGTCTCTAGGATATAAACATTCGTTATTTGAAGATTTTTTAATCAATTATTTATTATAGAACTATCTTCCCGTACAAGGCGTCTTTGATCTGGCAAGAGAAAAGTCGCCGTAGAACAGTTATCCCATGGACGCTGTATAACAACGTAGCGCATACTTTAGATTCCTACCCATATGTCGTGATAGCTGATATATGATATGCTTATAAATAAGTGGTTCAATTTTTTCCTCGCTAACATGGTTATTTAGTGTGAAAAAAAGTGTTCAAGCGACGATGAACCATTTATTTGTATCATTTGTATCTACAAGGGTTTGCATCGATATTTAAAGTAGGCGATCCAAAATTGATATCTGATGATAGCCAATGACACGCTGACGGTTTTGTCACTGGTAGCGATGCAATTTATGCAGATATAAGAGATTTGTCGGATTTTGTGCAATAACAGCATTCCGACACTTTGCACTACAGAGGGACAATGTTTTGGTGCTTCCGGCTTATTGTTTCTCTTTCTTGGGAATATTAATGAGGTTAGGCTAACATGGGGATATGTAAAGGTTATAGCCATTTCTATGGTTTCAGCAGGAATAGGTTATGTATTTATGCGACAATTGACATATACCGCGCAAATGGCCATAACATTCCGAAGCTGACACATTATGTACCACACATATCGAATAACTTACATTCGAAGGAAAGGTTCTAGCTTAATGAAATATCTAGGGATATTAGCTGATGGGTTGGATTTGTTAGAGAGCATCATAATCGTATCGAAAAGGCTCTTGTATAAATCAATCGAGACCCCGATTGGCGTCATATATTAGATAATTACCTACGGTGAGTGGATGTAGCATAAGCATAAAACTCCATAAAGGATAATGATAAGAATAAAACAATATATATTTGTGTCTGCAGTAACGAATCATGAACAGATCAAATATTTCTCCACTACTATATGTGTCACTAGCATATTCTTGATTCAACCTTTCACGTCATCAAAATTGATATATTGAGATTGGTCTTCCAGACAATGGTCCGCCTGGCAGAACAGGATAAACAGTAAAGCTGAGCTCGGCACCGGGCAAATGCATTTATAGATTTTATTTTACCCTTGTTCAGCAGTCTGATAGGTACAATGATTCCAGGGTGAAGCATCTGTCAACAACCCGATCAACTAAATGCTTACAACAGCTATCGGTTTCCGCTTTGTGACACTTTTGTTTTTCCGGGCCATTAAATTTTGCTTAGAGGACGATGTAAGGCAGCATTTACTGTCTCCTGCCGACATTAACTGTCCATCACAGCTAAGAACGAGAACAGTTGACGCATTAAATAGGTCAAGAATGACGAAAGAGCACTGACGAATGTTCACCGTCATAACAAAGCCTGAGGCAACAAATTTTCCTCCTACTATAGGTAGGGATCTTATAATTGAAATGGCATCTTATTTTCTCAACGTGTTCTTCATAACTATGCGCTCATTCATATGCTCAGGGCGCCGTTTCACATGGTGTTTATCTGTACCAGCAATAATTTTTTAACAGAAATGTGTGAGGTGAAATAATTTTGTTTAACACGAGAGAGAGAGAGCGTGTAAATCGTGTATGGTCTTCTTTGTTCATTGATTCATTTATTATATCAGGGCTTGTTTACATTAGCTCAGGGACCATGCTTGCAAGGAAAGATAATTGAAGCTGACCAATTTTTATATACAAATCCATGTTATTGAGCAGATATCCAATTGATATAAAGAATAACGGCAATCACGACTAAGACAAATGTGGTAAACGCAACATCTGTGTGTACATTTTAATCACTTGAGAATATACCCAGGAGCTGAACATAAACAAAAACCACAACTTATTCTCATAATACACTACGTCAGCAGGGTATAGCATGCAGCAATCATGAGCAGGCAGTTGGCAAGTACAGCATCAATTGACTCAATCATCAATAATATGCAATTGAAGCCGTACACTATGCATACTAGGCTCTGAAGGCATGACCCACAAGGCCCATCATCACTTGTCTGTTCTGTCCCAGTAACAACGATACGAAGTCTGGCAGACCGAACAAAGTACAAAGCTTTGTCTGAGGCTCGGCGCCAGTCAGATACATACATAAACATCAAAGCACGCCCAAGCTTGAATGGTCGTCTCTTATATCGTCCTCATGATAACAAAGGACACAGTCTGTAACAATTCCCTTGAGGATTCCACTTATCTAAATAAGATCCAAAAGAACACGAACCAGAAACCGCTTGTCCTCGGGCAAGTCCAATTAATCTAATAGTGCTGTATGTAAAAACTGTTTTGAATTGTCATATGTTATTACCTCCTTTATCAAATGTAGATGTGACCTATTATGGCGTTTACCTTTAGATGCAGCCGCCCTTGAAACTATCTATATCCGTTGCGCTCATATTTGTTGAGTTACAGCAAACACTAGAGGAACCATTTCACCAGCAACAAACCTAGGCGCGTGCGAACCCTTTTGGCGTAGCTGTAAGCTCTTTGGTACGTTAATATCAAAGCACGCCCAAGCTTGAATGGTCGTCTCTTATCTCGTCCTCATGACAACATATATGTGTGTGTATATATGATTCAACGTCTTGACCTCGGTCTGGCACGCCTCTGAATTAATCGTTTAGTTTTAAGAAACGCTATGACAAAGTACAACGCTGCTTACAGTGGGCGTGATCATATATTTTCTCGAACCTAGGCGCGTGCGAACCCTTTTGGCGTAGCTGTAAGCTCTATGGTGTTATTCCCTACGTGCCAGCGTGTGCTTAGCGATACGATCACTCCGAGTAATCATGATTTTGAAATTACCAAAGAAGGTTCTAGCAGACCCTGCTTCGTTGCAAAGGAGTTATTTAACGTCATAAACTACAATAGAAAATTTTGAAAAAATATTAATGACCCAGTATGATTCCAGGTCCGATCGCCCGGGAATGTTATCCTACAGGGGTTGTACTATGGACCATTAATCATAGTGTCGAATCATGTAGCTTACCGTGTGGCTCAACTACCCGTCGCTGTGGTAGTTCACGATTAATGTTCATTCTGGCAGCGCTAAGATTTGTTGTGATCGCATCTGATAGTTCTGGCTTTTATGTCGCAGACCTACGGTACGATTCATCTTGTGCCCTTATTTTGCAACTCGATGAGTATTACAAGATATAAATCCACATAAATCGATACCTGCGTTAAATCTAACCTAGGTATATGGCATGTACAATTGGACTAACTACTCGTCAATGCAGCAAAATATTGCAACTGTTTTTATGACATTAATTGATATATAGTGCTCTTTTGTCAGCTGCGACATGATAGCGCATTAGATGTGGTAATATAGAGAACAACCAGATAACTTTCACATATAATGCGCTTGCAGTCAACGAAACCTTGAACCATAAATGTACGATGCGTGCATTATCTAAAGTTAGAATACGCAAGAAACTGTGGAAACATAAACTGGTATGCCAAACCAAAATATTCAGTAAAAAGATTGAATGGTATTGTCACTTGACGGATATCTGGTCCAGTATGTTCACGTCTGCGTGAGGCCATCAAATTAATCAGGGTCAATGGTTGTTGGGCTGAACGCTGCTTCCCATGCATAGTCGCATCTATGGCTATCCTGTCGAAAAAAAAGCAGATATCTGTGCGTAATGATTATACTGACTAATGTAGCTTGCTGCAGTTGCAATAAAATGTTCAGGCTTACAATACGACATTGACTGATTGTATGGTCGACGGATTATTAACATCGTCTACCGCACAATCGATCGGAGTTCCTGTCCACAATTTCTGAAGGTTGAGTAAGCCACTGCCAGTTAGGATTCAAGTTGTCAGGCAGTTTTTGTGCCGTTATGAACAGCATAAATACGTTCGTGCACTCAGTGGTTCTTGTTCAGTCAGCCCCAGGTTCAATTCAATCATGCATGTAGTGATCATTGTAACCCAACGGGAAGTATAAAAAGACACTGTAGTGATATCCGCGGATGTCTGCCAGAGACATTATACATGTCAGACTTCTCAGTGTAAATGCGCACAACAATCACATTGGACGCAATATCTACCATATACGACAATAACAATAGAAGAAAACTTATAATGCATTAGTTTGTAGAAACAGCTCGTATCCCCTTTCAGAAATCTCCTTCATCAATACGCCATAAAAAGATTGTAGGAATCATATTCTATATTGCTGGGGATAAATAGGATATGGTGGAAGCAAGTTAGAAGCAGAAGCGTATTGTGTTGACATATGCCATGCGAACCGATTATGTAAACGCTGGTCGCTGATAACTCAAGCAGAGGACTATGCAATGCAGTGTAGATGGGACTGATAGATGCATGTCATCTCGATGTAGCGATGATATCACTAAGTCGAACCCCCTTCTATACATTAGGCGACTCCAACGCCCTAATTGCTGTATTGCTTTTCGTCCATTTTTGCGTCCGATAACATAAAGCTGCAAAGTGCCTGCATGTGGGCGTAGCCAGGTACGGCCCGGCGGCCTTGAGGGCGTAGCCAGGTTTAGACCGCGAGTCATGCCTGATATTGCAAAAATTGTTATTAGACAACTGCAATGTTTTATTTGATTCCAATATAATTTCTTTATTCCACCGTTCATTAAGCATGTCATTAATCATTGACAATAACCCCATGCCAGTAATGAGAGCACTTTTCGTTACATAAATTTGATTATGTTGTTTCAAATACATTCTTCTAAAATTACATGTCATTTGAGTCGGTATTAAAACGGTAATGGTATGAAGAACGCCAACTGAAACCCAACTCAGCATGATCTTATTAGCTCTGACCTTACTGTCAGGTTTTAAGACATCCTGTATGTGGAATACTTTTAAATCTTAAAAATGTTGATTGACACTGTTGATATGGGCCTAAAGTTCGATTGTCTGCGAGTGCGATGGCAGTAACATTGTACATGTTTTTGAACAAACTCGATGTGGCTGCTCAATGTTCTTAGAATCGAAGGATCGATGTAATCATAACAGTTAAGCTCTTATGACATGTAACCATGATAGATACATGAAAAGGGTTTCTATGATAATCTGTCTCTAGGATATAAACATTCGTTATTTGAAGATTTTTTAATCAATTATTTATTATAGAACTATCTTCCCGTACAAGGCGTCTTTGATCTGGCAAGAGAAAAGTCGCCGTAGAACAGTTATCCCATGGACGCTGTATAACAACGTAGCGCATACTTTAGATTCCTACCCATATGTCGTGATAGCTGATATATGATATGCTTATAAATAAGTGGTTCAATTTTTTCCTCGCTAACATGGTTATTTAGTGTGAAAAAAAGTGTTCAAGCGACGATGAACCATTTATTTGTATCATTTGTATCTACAAGGGTTTGCATCGATATTTAAAGTAGGCGATCCAAAATTGATATCTGATGATAGCCAATGACACGCTGACGGTTTTGTCACTGGTAGCGATGCAATTTATGCAGATATAAGAGATTTGTCGGATTTTGTGCAATAACAGCATTCCGACACTTTGCACTACAGAGGGACAATGTTTTGGTGCTTCCGGCTTATTGTTTCTCTTTCTTGGGAATATTAATGAGGTTAGGCTAACATGGGGATATGTAAAGGTTATAGCCATTTCTATGGTTTCAGCAGGAATAGGTTATGTATTTATGCGACAATTGACATATACCGCGCAAATGGCCATAACATTCCGAAGCTGACACATTATGTACCACACATATCGAATAACTTACATTCGAAGGAAAGGTTCTAGCTTAATGAAATATCTAGGGATATTAGCTGATGGGTTGGATTTGTTAGAGAGCATCATAATCGTATCGAAAAGGCTCTTGTATAAATCAATCGAGACCCCGATTGGCGTCATATATTAGATAATTACCTACGGTGAGTGGATGTAGCATAAGCATAAAACTCCATAAAGGATAATGATAAGAATAAAACAATATATATTTGTGTCTGCAGTAACGAATCATGAACAGATCAAATATTTCTCCACTACTATATGTGTCACTAGCATATTCTTGATTCAACCTTTCACGTCATCAAAATTGATATATTGAGATTGGTCTTCCAGACAATGGTCCGCCTGGCAGAACAGGATAAACAGTAAAGCTGCGATCGGCACCGGGCAAATGCATTTATAGATTTTATTTTACGCTTGTTCAGCAGTCTGATAGGTACAATGATTCCAGGGTGAAGCATCTGTCAACAACCCGATCAACTAAATGCTTACAACAGCTATCGGTTTCCGCTTTGTGACACTTTTGTTTTTCCGGGCCATTAAATTTTGCTTAGAGGACGATGTAAGGCAGCATTTACTGTCTCCTGCCGACATTAACTGTCCATCACAGCTAAGAACGAGAACAGTTGACGCATTAAATAGGTCAAGAATGACGAAAGAGCACTGACGAATGTTCACCGTCATAACAAAGCCTGAGGCAACAAATTTTCCTCCTACTATAGGTAGGGATCTTATAATTGAAATGGCATCTTATTTTCTCAACGTGTTCTTCATAACTATGCGCTCATTCATATGCTCAGGGCGCCGTTTCACATGGTGTTTATCTGTACCAGCAATAATTTTTTTTAACAGAAATGTGTGAGGTGAAATAATTTTGTTTAACACGAGAGAGAGAGAGCGTGTAAATCGTGTATGGTCTTCTTTGTTCATTGATTCATTTATTATATCAGGGCTTGTTTACATTAGCTCAGGGACCATGCTTGCAAGGAAAGATAATTGAAGCTGACCAATTTTTATATACAAATCCATGTTATTGAGCAGATATCCAATTGATATAAAGAATAACGGCAATCACGACTAAGACAAATGTGGTAAACGCAACATCTGTGTGTACATTTTAATCACTTGAGAATATACCCAGGAGCTGAACATAAACAAAAACCACAACTTATTCTCATAATACACTACGTCAGCAGGTATAGCATGCAGCAATCATGAGCAGGCAGTTGGCAAGTACAGCATCAATTGACTCAATCATCAATAATATGCAATTGAAGCCGTACACTATGCATACTAGGCTCTGAAGGCATGACCCACAAGGCCCATCATCACTTGTCTGTTCTGTCCCAGTAACAACGATACGAAGTCTGGCAGACCGAACAAAGTACAAAGCTTTGTCTGAGGCTCGGCGCCAGTCAGATACATACATAAACATCAAAGCACGCCCAAGCTTGAATGGTCGTCTCTTATATCGTCCTCATGATAACAAAGGACACAGTCTGTAACAATTCCCTTGAGGATTCCACTTATCTAAATAAGATCCAAAAGAACACGAACCAGAAACCGCTTGTCCTCGGGCAAGTCCAATTAATCTAATAGTGCTGTATGTAAAAACTGTTTTGAATTGTCATATGTTATTACCTCCTTTATCAAATGTAGATGTGACCTATTATGGCGTTTACCTTTAGATGCAGCCGCCCTTGAAACTATCTATATCCGTTGCGCTCATATTTGTTGAGTTACAGCAAACACTAGAGGAACCATTTCACCAGCAACAAACCTAGGCGCGTGCGAACCCTTTTGGCGTAGCTGTAAGCTCTTTGGTACGTTAATATCAAAGCACGCCCAAGCTTGAATGGTCGTCTCTTATCTCGTCCTCATGACAACATATATGTGTGTGTATATATGATTCAACGTCTTGACCTCGGTCTGGCACGCCTCTGAATTAATCGTTTAGTTTTAAGAAACGCTATGACAAAGTACAACGCTGCTTACAGTGGGCGTGATCATATATTTTCTCGAACCTAGGCGCGTGCGAACCCTTTTGGCGTAGCTGTAAGCTCTATGGTGTTATTCCCTACGTGCCAGCGTGTGCTTAGCGATACGATCACTCCGAGTGATCATGATTTTGAAATTACCAAAGAAGGTTCTAGCAGACCCTGCTTCGTTGCAAAGGAGTTATTTAACGTCATAAACTACAATAGAAAATTTTGAAAAAATATTAATGACCCAGTATGATTCCAGGTCCGATCGCCCGGGAATGTTATCCTACAGGGGTTGTACTATGGACCATTAATCATAGTGTCGAATCATGTAGCTTACCGTGTGGCTCAACTACCCGTCGCTGTGGTAGTTCACGATTAATGTTCATTCTGGCAGCGCTAAGATTTGTTGTGATCGCATCTGATAGTTCTGGCTTTTATGTCGCAGACCTACGGTACGATTCATCTTGTGCCCTTATTTTGCAACTCGATGAGTATTACAAGATATAAATCCACATAAATCGATACCTGCGTTAAATCTAACCTAGGTATATGGCATGTACAATTGGACTAACTACTCGTCAATGCAGCAAAATATTGCAACTGTTTTTATGACATTAATTGATATATAGTGCTCTTTTGTCAGCTGCGACATGTTAGCGCATTAGATGTGGTAATATAGAGAACGACCAGATAACTTTCACATATAATGCGCTTGCAGTCAACGAAACCTTGAACCATAAATGTACGATGCGTGCATTATCCAAAGTTAGAATACGCAAGAAACTGTGGAACAATAAACTGGTATGCCAAACCAACATATTCAGTAAAAAGATTGAATGGTATTGTCACTTGACGGATATCTGGTCCAGTATGTTCACGTCTGCGTGAGGCCATCAAATTAATCAGGGTCAATGTTTGTTGGGCTGAACGCTGCTTCCCATGCATAGTCGCATCTATGGCTCTCCTGCCGGAAAAAAGCAGATATTTGTGCGTAATGATTATACTGACTAATGTAGCTTGCTGCAGTTGGAAAAAAATGTTCAGGCTTACAATACGACATTGACTGATTGTATGGTCGACGGATTATTAACATCGTCTACCGCACAATCGATCGGAGTTCCTGTCCACAATTTCTGAAGGTTGAGTAAGCCACCGCCAGTTAGGATTCAAGTTGTCAGGCAGTTTTTGTGCCGTTATGAACAGCATGAATACGTTCGTGCACTCAGTGGTTCTTGTTCAGTCAGCCCCAGGTTCGAATCAATCATGCATGTAGTGATCATTGTAACACAACGGGAAGTATAAAAAGACTGTAGTGATATCCGCGGATGTCTGCCAGAGACATTGTACATGTCAGACTTCTCAGTGTAAATGCGCACAACAATCACATTGGACGCAATATCTACCATATACGACAATAACAATAGAAGAAAACTTATAATGCATTAGTTTGTAGAAACAGCTCGTATCCCCTTTCAGAAATCTCCTTCATCAATACGCCATAAAATATTGTAGGAATCATATTCTATATTGGTGGGGATAAATAGGATATGGTGGAAGCAAGTTAGAAGCAGAAGCGTATTGTGTTGACATATGCCATGCGAACCGATTATGTAAACGCTGGTCGCTGATGACTCAAGCAGAGGACTATGCAATGCAGTGTAGATGGGACTGATAGATGCATGTCATCTCGATGTAGCGATGATATCACTAAGTCGAACCCCCTTCTATACATTAGGCGACTCCAAAGCCCTAATTGCTGTATTGCTTTTCGTCCATTTATGCGTCCGATAACATTAAGCTGCAAAGTGCCTGCATGTGGGCTTAGCCAGGTACGGCCCGGCGGCCTTGAGGGCATAGCCAGGTTTAGACCGCGAGTCATGCCCGATATTACAGAAATTGTTATTAGACGACTGCAATGTTGTATTTGATTCCAATATAATTTCTTTATTCCACCGTTCATTAAGCATGTCATTAATCATTGTCAATAACCCCATGCCAGTAATAAGAGCATTTTTCGTTACATGAATTTGCTTATGTTGTTTCAAATACATTCTTCTTAAATTACATGTCATTTGAGTCGGCATTGAAACGGTAATGGTATGAAGGACGCCAACTGAAACCCAACTCAGCATGATCTTATTAGCTCCGACTTTACTGTCAGGTTTTATGACATCATTTATGTGGAATACTATTAAATCTTGAAAATGTTGATTGACACTGTTGATATGGGCCTAAAGTTCGATTGTCTGCGATTGCGATGACACTAACATTGTACAACCACATCCAGATGGTGCCTAGATACAAGCCATGTTTTTGAACAAACTCGATGTGGCTGCTCAATGTTCTTAGAATCGAAGGATCGATGTAATCATAACAGTTATGCTCTTATTACATTTAACCATGATGGATACATGAAAAGGGTTTCTATGATAATCTGTCTCTAGGATATAAACATTCGTTATTTGAAGATTTTTTAATCAATTATTTATTATAGAACTATCTTCCCGTACAAGGCGTCTTTGATCTGGCAAGATAAAAGTCGCCGTAGAACAGTTATCCCATGGACGCTGTATAACATCCATCTGGATTCATGTAATCACATATTACTCAACTGCTAGCGCCATTTCCCATTGATATGCTGAACATCCTTATGGCAAGATTAAAACTAACTCCTTCGGGAATATATATAATTGCTATATTTATGTGATACTCAAGTCATTGATATTGTTGTGCCTACCTCAGATTCTATCCATATTCTCCATATTCGATTTCCCCAGCGCAACTACGCTTAGTTAACCATTTTTCTACAGATTGGGATCGCTAATGAGGAATAGATGATTCGGATTCTGATGAATACATGAAATTCTTGGTTTAATTTTAGGGTCCGGTCGCCAATATATACCGTTCCACCGCCTATGTTACATTTCACATTGGATATCGCCTGAGGAATGCATGCACCCACGATCACCTTCATTCCTAAAATACAAAAGCACCCACATATTATTCCAAGACTACCAGGAAACCGTATATTGCGCCACGTTTGTAGTGTTATCAATCACACTCTTATAAATGTTTAAAAATCATGCTGTCATCGATCTCCCTAAAACGATTGGTGTTCACTTCAACGATGCCTTGATGGCAATATCCCTGACTGATGATTTCCGGTCTCGTGCCTCTTTGTTATCCTCGGTAATCACAGTAACATAACTCTCCGATTCAGTAGAGTGGGTTGTGTATAGACGTCACTCTCAGAGAGGAAGGAACGATTCGGTAAAGTTCTAACATGAAGAAACGCAATTAAATCGTAACAGTTGCGGTGGGCTATTGTCCTTTATTTGATTGCTGCATTAAGTTTAGTAATTATAATACGCCACCATCCCACCTATTTTGATTTGGCATAACTATAAATGTAATGCGATGATCAGATACCTCTGAGAGGTGAGATTTTATGTGATTAAATGTTATTTGCCAAATAGATGACAATATACACAGGGACGTGAGATGATTGGCAAGCAGCGAAGGACTAGAAGTGTTACCGATGAAGGCGGGGTGGCTGGAATGGGCATTATGGAAGTGATTAGTAATAGAGCGCTATTTGTCAAATAATACCACACAATGCCGAAAATAAACTGCGTTGGCCACTGGTAACGAAAGGGGCAGGTAGACGACCTGTTAATATTGTATAAATAAGAGCGTTTCATTGTATTACGATATTGCAAACATTTTCTACGATTTTAATCATCTTATATGGATTAGATGGTAGGGTTTACGAAATATGATGCAAGAGCAACTTTCATATATGGGACAATAGCTCGATGAAGAAACATTATCGCTAATATGCTTTTTCGGTGGGAGTGACATAGGTAGAGAGCTCAGATCTCCTCGATTGCCAAAATATGGTTCTTTGTTACAGATAATACACAGATACACGGAAACGGAAGTCATTTATAGCGAAAAAAACTGTCCTTGGGCGTCGCTGAAGTAGACGCAGTGTGTTCTAGGCAGATGAATGACGGAATGATGACAACAAACATCTCATAGTGTGATCGACAACATTACAAAAGCAAAACAGCTGCTGCATGGAGTTTTCATGGCTTATATGGCCTGTATACACAGTTATGACAAGAGCAGAGTTGTATGGGTACACTTTTGAAACATTTATATCATGAAAACCCCATGTATAGACCTAATGTGCGTTTACACACATACGAAATACATAAAAGTAGAACCGACTCTGAGTAATGCTTATTACATATCATCTTGACCTTGTTATGCAATGAAGAATCATTTCCATTATCATGTTTCTGAATACTATTGAAATATATGTGCTATCATAAATAGCAGTACACGTCGCTGCATTCTTCTGTTGTATGATGTTGAATGGTGCAAGATGTCTAATTGGTATGTTTTTCTGATTGTCTCTAGCTAGAGAGTGACAACCAGAAAAATAGGGTGATTCTAAATATGGGCATCTATGGATCAATCAATGGTGCCCTGTTATGAATGCGGTCTCGCCTTTGCAAATGTCCCACCATATTACATAATCGCCAGTGCACACCCCTAGGGGCACGGATATACATATTGCAATTATTGCTTAACTAGTCTCAGGTCAACTGAAACCACAACCACTATAGCCACCCATATTTGATTCCCGTTTTTCTATATTCGATTCCCACTGTGCAACTTTGCTTGATTAACCGTAATACCTATGCGATATCAAATTCGGCTTTAATGGGGATATTAGTTTTAGGAAGAATGTGGGGTTCTAAAAGCTGTAGTTCACCGACACTCATATTCTAGAGACTCAAAGATTAGATATCTACACTAAATAACCCACAACTTTTTTGGTCGCTTTGCACGTGAGAAAGAAATGGTCATCCATCACAAACATTACGAACATCACTAACTTGACATATAATACTCTTAAATCATAACGCTTTTACACGAGTTAGATTGCATTAACAATATCATATATATACATATTTATATATATATCATATATATATATAGTTATATATATAAATATATATATATATATTTATATATATATATATATATATATATAGATAGATATGTGACTATATATATATATATATGTATATATATATATATATATATATATATTTATATATATATATATATATGTATTGATACATACATATGTGTGTGTGTGGTGGATGGGTGTGTGTGTGTGTATCTATATATATACTTAGCCTATTCGCATTTTTTTTCAAATGGCACCGTGCTATGAATATGGGGAAGGTAGAATCTCGCTATTCTATATTCTGTAGAACTTTAACGTATTAGAGCTGGCAATATCTGGCTCATCCGGACGTACTTGCTCACCTTTGATTACAAGTTTCAGTATACCGTATGTGCATACCGTCGATAAGATAGCTGCTTGTAGCCTGAGAAACAGATTTATTTCGCTCTCAGCTACATGGTGATATAGTGACGATGATGGATGAGGCTGATTATGACGCATCTTATCTTGAGTGCATTCGCAACATTAGCGAAACCCTACTGCAAATGGGGGGCTTCAGTGTAAATGACCGTCCAACCCCCATGAACAATAGATACCGGTTGCATTACAACCAACGTAATAGCAGTAGTGTTTGCTCATCAGTTTCATCATTGCTCACAGTGCTATTTTTGTGTTTAATAAAATTTCAGAGGAACCATTGATTTGATCATTCGGGGTAGCAGCCGACTGTCAGGAATGCATTGACGAGTGTTCGACATTTACCGAGAATAATTTGCTGCAATTTGCTGAAGGCGGCATCATACTGACGACATTGTTAAAAAGTTACAACACGCTGGCGAGGTGTGTGCATATCGTCAAGTGACAAGAACCTCGACACATAATCGGCATTTATTGTGCAGTGCTACCGCATTTTAGCCCCAAGCACCTGTCTATCATTTATGTTTTATATATTTATACGTGCCTACTAGACACAAAGTAAATACTGAAACTCAGTAATGACCCCCAGAGTAACGCACAAACTGGCTATAAGTCCAGGCAGACCTTATATGTCCTTACTGCGGGTGCGTTATTTAGTCAAAGAGTTTGTTGCTACGTTAAGAAGGCTCAAGCGCCTTCGCCCGAGATTATGTGAACACACCACCTGTTAGCCGCGATTTGCTTTCTCTTGGTGTCTCTTAAAACCACGTGGAATTACTTGATTAATTCGGAAGCAAAGTATCTTCGACTAATCAGATGACTCCATATCTTTAACGAATACCGAGCTACTTGACTTCGGAACAACAATCCCTTATCCTGTGGCTGATATCAGGGTAGCATCACCTAATGACGGAAGTGTAATTTATTCATTTTCAGGATCACGACACAGCTATTGGAATGAGCCCTCATAACGTAGCTATCAAATCGTTGATCCAGTGGTTAAGATGGCGTTGGAGGTTCTCTTTATGATTATTAATTTTTATTTCAATTGAATTGTACTTTTCCTGAATTAATAGTGATTTTGTCATTATTGCATTTAAAGTCAATAACAGCTCGGTACTTACAGAAGCTTACGTTTCAGGCGTGTCGCAATATCCACTGGTGGCAAACATAAGGCTTAAACATTTATAAATCTTTTCATGCCACTTCGCGACACATCAATAAAAGCTGCTTATATGGATGAGTGCAAATGTCAGTGTATATTAAACTTGTCCAAAGCCACCGATGAAACACTGCTGTAAAACAAGTAAGTTTTGAATGAAATGTATGATACCTTTCATTGTAACAGGCAGCAGTGGTCGAGTGAGCCAGTTCCAATCAGTTGCGCAGAGCATTTAAAAATGTAAGATATTTCATATATCAATCAGATAAAGCAGAAGCATGAGTGAGAAAGAGAAATTAGTTGCATAACCTGTTAACATTGTTGTACATGTTTAATCAGGGTCGAATGATAGTAAAATTAATTATATATTTTTGGCACGAATCGATAGCGTTATGGGCATAAGTTGCCTATACTAGCAGAAAGCTGACTTGAAAATGATTTGAAAATAACCAAAGTAATAGTCATCGACACGGCGGATTCCGAGAACTGATAATAATTATTTAACCCGACTCTTAAAAGAAAACGATGATATGCAATATCACGAAGACAGCACATAAGGCTGTCACGATATACGGTAAATTAAATGCGCAGGAATAACTGGCTTGGTGGAATTCGTAGAAACTCATAAGTAGGAGGGTACTTCAAACTAGGTTCTCCATATTTGCAGAGCACTCTTCATGTAACTCAGCTAACTAGATCGGTTTTAAAAGGGCAAACAAATCTGTGGAACATATCGCCACTGTTGTTAATTGTTTTTCTTCATTTGCTATAGCAATTTAAATTGCAGTATCGTTTTAAGTGAAACTAAGGTGCTGAGTGTCCGCGCCGCCATCAAATTAGTTATGAGCGGAGGACGAGGGAATGCTTTTGGCTCTGGCAATAGGCTCTTGAGATGAATGCTTAGGAATCACGCTTAGGTAGTTCTTTTAACATAACTTCCGGGTCTAGGCCGCACACAACTATCCCGATGGTGGATAAAAGGGTGCAACCATGCCCGTAAACAGTCTCAATCGTCAGCTATACGAGTGCTGTCTGGTTAAATATTCAGTAGAAAGCATAAAACCACCCATCCCAACAAGTTAAAACATGCTGCTTGCACTGCTTGCATATTCGTATAAGTTACGGCAATCGCACATCTTAATATTTTCCTATTATTTAAATTGTGCGGCAAATAGGAATGGCTTCGATATGAAAAAAATTTATAATCTCAGTCGCTGAACATTTCATTGTTATACAGCATCTTTTCCGTCTACGTAAAATCGAATGTCATCGAAGTGCGTTTGGAGTAGACAAATGTATCATTTATGGCAATAATAGCAGTTCTTGGACGATTGATAAGGCACATTATCATTTTGCTCGGTCAATTAACATGAGCAGACAAAATGCAATTACATGGGTAATAGGTCAAAGCAATAGATTATATGATGTACCGAGTGAACGTTAATTAATAATGCTGGTAGATGGTATTGCGAGCTTCTGAAGTAGTAGTAGCCGCCTCCTATATTAAATGTAAACAAGACGAAAATCCATGAGGATAAACATAAATAAGAACAAGAAAATGGAAAATATGAAGTTGCCCACGATTCTCCCAGGGCAGTTAATCACTAGTCGATTGGCCTTTCCCGCCTCTCGTCTAGGTGAAATCCGGTGTTGCAATGGCTGCTCTTTACAGCCACTCGGATTTAATATTAATCGAGGACGATTCGCATCCCAGAGTGCACAGTAAAATGTATGACATGCAGTAGCTTGCTCTTGTGCTTCCTCTGACGGCCCTCTAGCGGCCCTCATCGTGCAAGAGGTACATTTGGCGACATACATTTAGAGTTATTTAATTGCCGCTCGGTATCTGTCATAGACATTTAAGAACCACTGACGCCATAACAGAGGGTCGCATGATTTGAATTATTAATGTCTTTTCAAATAATTAAGCCTTGCCAGCAGACGACATGAACTTTTATTATTCGATCTAGTGCGGCCAGTAATATTCTGTCTATCAGACACAAATTATGTGTAGTCCGAACTAGTTGTATATAAGTGAACGCTTGTACCGCTTTGTTCGCTGTGTGAAGGTTGCCACTCCCACGTGGCTTCGGCTATGTTTGAGTCAAATTATATACAATGAGGATATTACTTGTTCTATAACAACAAACGTGACAATATTGCTATTGGTAAGGCGATTTCAGCATTGAACAGCTGTCGGCTGACTGAGGATTCTTGCATGAAAAATCATTAACCGAGAAGTTAGCAATCATCCTGCAACGCCAACTTGCACATATGTATAAAACTAATGGCATCTTCAACAATATGCGTAACCTTGATTTTGTTCGGATCAATTGCTTTAGAACAGCCTTCGTTGTGCACTTAATGCAATAAGAGCCCGAATATGGCAACAAGACACCAAGGCTGAATACAAACCTGCTCAATAAGGAAATGATTTACAAAAATCGAAAAGGACCGGTACAAGCTCAAGAATAAGACGGGATGACCCGGTAGAGAACATCAGAAACATAAGCATTCCATACAAAGGTGAAATGCTTACGCTCGTCATTATTTCGGTGACAATAATCCACGTGCTATATCGCCCATTGTTAGTCATATGTGCTGAATAGAATTGTTCTTTCCTTGCTGGCTTAAATGTTAATACTCAACTCATATATTTACCCACTTGGCGCCGAGCTAAGCATTTTACCTTATATCCTACTCTTCTGTCGTCCATTATTGCAGAGGTAAAGAAACGTACGCGACAATGTGTCTCGTTTGACTTGACTTCAAAGGGGTAGCTGCAAAGCATCAAGCGTCAACCTAGCATAGCTACATAATGACTTGCGCGTGTTTTGCTCAAATATATATTAAAACGTTGGTTTGATTTTAACTTAATTATCACATTATATTGACGTCTACCGCAATATGAGAATCCAATATGAATCTGAAATAGAATGTTAATTTTGAAAATGCTTATATAAAAACCCGTTTAATACTATCAGCGAACAAGCGGATATTACCTATACATAATTCCTGACTAGTCTACCTGGCTCCATTTACTAACGATAACCACATCAGCAAAGACAATATGGCTCCAGTACGCCGCCGTGGAAGTTAATTCTATTTTGCATGAGACATTACAGTATATACTCTTCAACATACGGCAATATTCCACACAGACGACACTGTCCAATTAATGCGTTTATTACCTGAAGAGCGTGACTCAGAATGTATGCACACAATTATATAGAAAGAAGAGTTTAATCGCGCTTATATATAGAAACAAATATAAAAGACACCGTCGATGAGTGATAGTCAATCATAAAGAAAATGACTTATAATCAATCAATAAATTTTCCAGAAATCGATTCGCTTGAATATTACAGTGGTTGGCGTACATAAGTTTGATATAATAGCAAAATAAAGAACTATATTCTGACGTATACCACCCGAATCGTGCACTGAAAACCTTGTGGTAAGCATAAATCACGAATACACACACACATATATATATATATATATAATTATTTACATTAATATATATAGATATATATATAAAGATAGATATATAGATAGAGAGATATAGATAGAGATATAGATATATATATACATATATATATAAACAGAAAATATATATACAGACAGAGATATATATATATATATTTATATATATATATATACAAAATATATATATATATATATGCAATTAATATATATACTTATATATATATATATACATAAATGTATATATATATACATACATATACATATATATATACACTATATATATATATTTTTAATATATATATATTTCTAAAATATATACATATATATATATATATATATATATTATATATATATATATATATATATATATATATATATATATATATCTATATATATATCTATATATATATATATCTCTATATATATATATATATATATATATATATATATATATATATATATATATATATATATATATATATATGTAAGGTTAGGGCTATAGTTGATCGTTTGCATGCGATGAGCCGTGCGAACCATTGACCGCGTGGCGTGAATCCTTGGCAGTGCCACTCCCACAGCCATCTTGCCGAGCATGACGTTACCCATTGATATACCGCAAACATCTGCACTGTGGTCCTGAGGGTCGACGAGCATGTTGCGTTCGGTACTTTTGGTTGTCATTTGGCGTTGATCACCCGGCTGTAGCCATTGAACGTGAGCGCCAGACTGTCGGCCAGCATGCTCTGGTAGAAGGGCATGTGGCTCTTGAGACGCTCAAAGTCGAGCGGTGTGTAGAACCGGCTGTCATAGGTGTCGGCTATGGCCTTTTCCTCTACTTCGGTTTCCTTTTTGTCTCCTGCCCCCATCCGAGTTTAGTTCACATTGTCGACGTCGGAGGTTTCCATACCCTGGCTGTGGGAATTAGATATCTCCTCGGCAGTTCGCAACAGGTCGCAGTAACAGCTATACACGTTACACTCGTCAATGGACATGACCTCGTTGACAGAAGTGTTGATGGTTGTTTTCTTTATTGTGGCGATGCCAAAGTTTTTGACCTGCGGTGATGCCAAAGGTTTGTGATTGGCGTCGGTCGAGGTCAGCGTGATTGTGAAGACCAACCAGGCTGTGCCCAGGTTGGGAAAGTGGACCTGCAGCTGCTGGTTTTGCTGGTGAATAGTTATTGGGTGGTTGGTAATGACCATCGACTTTTGGACACCCTCACCCCAAGGAACTCGTGCAGCCTGCGGTACGCATTTAGCGTCGGGCCGTTAATACTAGTCATAACGCCAGTTGAACTATGACAATGTACTTTTGTACATATGGGGTTCGATTATTCAGCGGATGACCAAGATGGAAGCGCTATGGATGGAGATGACCTCATAGAGGATGATGTCTTCCCTGACAATGCGGGCACCGATATCCTGCCTCTTAGGTTTGCAATTTCATCCATTCCTGACCCGAGTCAAGACATTCATTTGTAAATAAAAATCATGAAAACGGCCAGGCACCGTTCTAAAGGCACTGTCAGCTTGATTCATGCCACAGCAGACATTTGCTAGGAATGAGATGATGATCGTTTACGTCCATAACGGCTGTGTATAAAGAGAAACATTATCTCTTGCTGACAGAAAATGTAGTAATACATATTACTTAAAGTCTATGCTCTGAGCGTCACATTCTAACAATTAGAATTACGATGCTCAAGGGTAGTTTTCCGTGGCGCGTATTTCACCGCAAGAACATATACAGGTGTTGATGTAATTAAACATTGTATCGCACTTGTCGTATAGCCTACATTCTAATAAAAGCTTATGAAAGCTATCAATACAAGTTTATTTAGATTGTTAATAACATAAGGTTAGTATCATTTCAAAGGGGCGCAACCTTATACACGTGTGAGATGACGTATATCAGGTAGATAAAACCGCTGTAGTCTAGCAGCCTGATAGAAAGCATATATATTCAATTGTCTGCATAGTGGCTGGTTTGGCTGAAAAGCCGATTAAAAAGAAGCTGCTATTCTTTAATAGCCATTTATCCCCAGGTGGTAATCCCTCATAGAAATAATGTACCAAGTAGATTAGTATTTCTACCGAGTGACCGATAGCAAATGAATATGTGATACATAAACTGTGGTTCATGAAATTAACGCGAAGTCTGCTGTTCAGATCATCTTTGTTGATGATAAATATACGCTTAGAATATATGCGCAAGGTGCCTGTATGGTATTAATCGTGCCGAACTAGACCAACTTAGACTTTGTATTCAAAATGTATTTCATTTGGTCATGATTTATGAATAACAAATTCGAAAAAAGTCCATGTGAGAAGATAATGGGAGTTGCTAGGCGTAGTCTGGAGCCTGGCGCCAGTAGGCGGAAACATGCATAACCTTAAAAGCATAGACAAGTTTAAAGCCTCCGCAATCCACTCCCCAAAAGCAATATCTAGGAAACACAAATTGCTAAGAAATCCATTCAGCCTGTCACCAACCTCATTAATATTCCAAAGAAAGAGAAACAATAAGCCGGAAGCACCAAAACATTGTCCCTCTGTAGTGCAAAGTGTTGGAATGCTGTTATTGCACTCGCAAAAATCAGACAAATCTCATGTATCTGCATAAATTGCATCGGTAGCAGTGACAAAACCGTCCGCGTGTCATTGGCTATCTAAGTGTCATCCTTGTTACCAATGAGACCCTGAGTCATTCACGGATTCATATCTAGTGGATTGGACACCTAGCAACATGCAATCAACTTAACGATATGCTCGTAAATACTAAAAAAGCCCCTTTGTATGATGAGTACAAATGTTTTTCTTAATGTGTTGTGATTACAGCATATGTTTAACATACGCAGCAGCAATATTGAATAGTTCGTTATTTTAGGTAATATTTTGAAAATGCCATATGTATATATATATATCTAGATATGTATATACAAATAAATGGTTCATCGTCGCTTGAACACTTTTTTCACACTAAATAGCTGTGTTAGCGGGAAAAAAATTGAACCACTTGTTTATAAGCATATTATATATCAGCTATCACGACATATGGGTAGGAATCTCAAGTATGCACCACGTTGGAACCACACAACTTTCTCGAAGCACTGCAACCGTCCGCAACTTAGTCAGTCGCAATAAGACTTTCAAAGCATTTTCTGCCTGAGATATTGGCTGCATATTGAGAAAGATACATCGCTGTTCCGAGTGATATGTGTATCTTTGATTTCGCATTTGCTATTGCGGCCCTAGTTCACAGCTTACCAATCAACTTGCGCCAATATGTCACCCTTATTATCAGATGTAGGCACAGCCCACGACGTTACCACAACCACTGACAAGATGTAATCAGTTGACTCCACTATCATACAAGTAATACATCAATACTTATTATGAAGCTGGTGTAAGGTCCTTCGTGCCAATGTGCATATTAAATTCTCATTCGCTGCATAAAGTGATTAGAAAAAGAATGGATAAGCAGTTATTACATAAGATTATGCGAAAACGCATGCATAATAATTTGCATTGCGACTTAGATACTGTCTTTGGTATATAGCATCTGTCAAGATACTTTGTTGTGTGTTGGGACTCTTGGCCACGTCAAAAACAAAACAGGTTGTGGAAAATCATTTGAAATCGTTGATATATAGTTTGTTTTGGGATGGCATTAATAACTTCACTGTAGTCCCCAGCACATGGTCAATTGTATAGCCATCTCACCAAGGTGCAATCACAAGAAGCTTGTAGGTACAGCATATGGAGGGTCAATGTGTAGTAAAAACCTCGGCATGCAAACCATAATCGTGTGTTAATACTGTCATATTGTCGATAATCGGTTAATAAAGTAATTGGGAAGGAGTTACTCGGCTATCTCAACTTCTAAATGAAATTTCACACATGAAGAGCAGAGTCATTGCTTCGTGTTCAAATGAGACTCAAATTCAATTTCAGCTAACTGAAGTTACAAAACCTTCTGCAAGGTTTCTGGAAAGTCCTCTTGACAAGCAGTGACGTATGTGGTGATTTTCGCGACTCGCAGTGAACATTCATCTTGCTTACAAAGATTTTCCCCAGGTAAATTACCTGCAAATTTGCTTTGGCAAAAGTGGGATTCGAAAAGAGGTTGCGGAAATCACTAAGGAAACGATCATATCGCAGCTCAGTGAATTCATGATGATAGAATTATCGGATATTTCTCGCGTTGAACCTTACTGGCGTCCATTGAGTATGATTCCCAACGTTTTGGACCGTGTTACCTACTTCATCTCCCTTCGGTGTGAGTAATCATGATTTTGAAATTGTAGTATGCTCATCTACAAGTGGCGTTTAATTATATCTTATGATATGCATCCCAGCGCGGCAACTAGTTATAGACCTGTCGTATTTAGGGACGAAGTACTGATATTGTTGCTATGAACGCAGTGTGATCTCATATCATGCAGCATGAAAAATATATCCTCCATCTATTCCGCCTGTTACCAATTGGTGTAATGTCAACTCAGTTAACTTTCCATTTGCCCCCTCTGAATTGTCCACCAGACTGTGTCGTAAATCACGAATATGATTCAGTCGCGCAGAGCTATTTGTAATCACGACGACCACATCACTCAACTATCAGTCGCTCTGGATTTCACTGACAATCCAGTTTTAAAGTCTGAGTGTATTAGGCAGTGTCAAGTCGCATTTGTGTTTTTCATACCGATGATACACCCGCTTAAGATGTTACAAACGCCAGACCACCAGTTTGACACTTATTTTCAATGCTTATGACCGTAGTTAAATCGATTCTATTTATTGCCGTGTGTTTATTGTAGCCATTATCAAACAACTGTTATTGCGTCTGTAGTTACAGAGAAAGTTTACTGATAAAAATTGAATACTGACCTTTCGAATTATCCTGTACGTTGTCAACAAAACATACAACCGAAACCACGCTTTTTGCATCAATGATTATGCACGATAATATATATGGGTCAACTAATGTACAAATTAGTCCCCTTCCGGAAACAAGCTGAAAGTAGAGAAAACACTTACTTCTGGTTCAGCCCATCAAGTTGTCACGCCATATAGCTCGCAAACACTCACAACAATTGTCTTAACCCTTTTTCCTGGAACCCTTTATTTTGATGCCATGATAGTTATAATGTTTCCTCCAAAGGAATATAGAGGGGTCGGTTTGATTATTTTTTTTCAAATTAATCACATAGTCATTGAGGTTATTATCAAGTCTTATGCCCATTAATTATACTGGGGTGCCATTAGGCTTCTATCGCGCTATTGAAAATAGAAACAGGCTGACATATATATTTTTTCAATTTGAAATGGCGCTCATGTATTTTACCAGGTCGCTAGAATCATCTACGCATTTATTCGATCAGAGATGTCTTTAAAAAATTATATGTATATATTCTGTTGACATTATAGATTTCAGCTTATTGTGTGACTCTGAACGATCATCTTAAACAGCGTACCAGAAGGTCGTAGCCATTAGGATAAAAGCTTTTTGGCATGATAATCTCTGTGTCTCTCTGTGTGCATGTTCAGGCAAAGAATAAACCACGAGTCATCGTCCTTCAAAATGGCTTTCGTTGTTGCAATGCAAAATATTCTGTTTCACCTCTGTGGGAACAGACGGATATTACCTACTTATTATCCACCATTAGCCTACCTGGCTCCGTCCAGAAGTAGTTACCCGATCAGTATATACAGTACGCCTCCCGCATGGCGCCCTATTAACTGCTATCTTTTAGGCGGCACCATACTGTCGGATGAAAAATTCGTGCACATGGTTCATTATAGCTTGCATGCAACAACATGGAAAATGAATGAATTCATTTTTCATTTTTCTTGAGGCTAGCAATTTGCAAGTTAAATTCAGAGGCTTATGAAGTCACTCGCCGCAATTGTTTATTGCGCTGAATTTCGCAAGCAGACACCCAAAATTATTATGGCGTACATAGTGTGAAGGTCATATTAGATTGGTTAAGAAATTGTTTCAGTTATGGAATTATGTATACAATATGTTATGTTATTCCGCTTTTCAAATTCGTTCTAAGTAAACGCCTTAGATGCCAAATGTTGTGAATGATAAACGTGCATTAGATATTAGTATGCCAAGCTTCAACATAAAAATGTTAACATAATCCGCCGCGACGGAATATATTTGCATAATAGCCCTTTTTCAAAATAATCTACCGGTCTAAAACCTCCTGCTTTCGATATGTTTTATCACTCACTATACTGCAAAGTCGAACTAAACATAAAACTGGACTACAATATATATGGCATTTACAATTCTTTTCAACTTGTCTGAACGTTAAGCACTGAATAATAACGCCGCCTTACCCAGAATGCATGCGGTGCATTACTGACATTTTGTCGCAACCACTGATACTGATGAGCTTAAGGCAAAATCCGAATAAGATGAAGGCTAGATTGGTATATATATATATATATATATATATATATATATATATATATATATATATATAGAGATATATATATAGATCTATATATAGATATAGATATATCTATATATATATATATATATATATATATATATATATATATATATATTTATATATATATATTTATACATATATTTATACATATATTTATACACATATACATATTTATATATATATATATACATACACACACACAAATATTTGACACTGCGCAACTTAAAACGTGAACACGAACTACCTGGCTGCGACCGACTATACATGATAACAGGAGCTGAAAATGATAAGTTACTGTGTAGTTAACATCATATAGATTGCAATGGTATGTCTAAACACGATAATGACAATGGTGTAAGTTGAGGCCTATTTAATTGCTAAGCGGTGTCATCTATGACTTACTCTGTGATATGAACCAATTAAATATACACCAAACCAAATGACACCAAGTACCTGTTTTCGTGATGCTGACGTTTCAAGGCCTATATTGTGCTAGCTTATGGTTTTATTTTTTTTCGTTGTATAGCTTTAATCAAAAGTGTCATGTATTATGCGACAATTGACATATACCGCGCAAATGATCATTGCATCCCGAAGCTGATATATTTCCTGTACCACATATGTTTGTAATTAAATGAAATACGTAGGTATATTAGCTGATGGGTTATATTATCTAGATACGATCATTATCATGACAAAAAGGCTCTTGGATAAATCATACGAGACCCCGATGGGCGTCGTATATTACATAATTACAACTGATGCGTACCTACGGTGAGATGATGTATCATAAGGATCAAACTCCATGACAATACATATTTGTGTCTACAGTAACGAATCATGAACAGATCAAATATATCTCCCTTACTATATATGTCACTTGCATACTCTTGTTTCCACCCTTTCACGTAATCAAAGGTGATACATTGAGATTGGTCTTCCAGGCAATAGTCCACCAGGCAGAACGGGATAAACAGTGAGGCTGAGCTCCTCACCGGGCAAATGCGTATATAGATTTTATTTTACCCATGTTCAGCAGTCTGTTATATACAATGATTCCAGGGTGAAGCGTCGGTCAACAACCCGATCAACTAAATGCTTACAACAGCTATCGGTTTCCGCTTTGTGATACTTTGAACGGCTGATTTAAATAGTTGGTTTTTCCGGGCAATTTAATTTTTATTTGCGGCGGATGTAAGGCAGCATTTAGTATCTCCTGTCAACATTTACGAACCATCACAGCCAGAAAAGAGAACAGTTCATATAGTTATTGGCATTTTCACCAAATGACACATTTTATAGGTCAAGAATAACGATAGAGCACTGGCAAATGTTCGCTGTTAAAACAACAATTTTTCCTTCTACAATAGGTTAGGGTCGTGCAATTGATATGACATCTATTATTCATACCATGTTCTTGATGCGCTCATATATATGCTCAGACTGCCGTTTCACATGATGGTTATCTTGTTAAACTTTACCAGTAATAATTATTTAACTGAAATGTGTGAGGTGAGATACGTTTGTTGTACACGACACAGAGTGAAAAAAAGAGAGAGAGAGAGAGAGAGAGAGAGAGAGAGAGAGAGAGAGAGAGAGAAGAGAGAGAGAGAGAGAGAGAGAGAGAGAGAGAGAGAGAGAGAGAGAGAGAGAGAGATCGTGTATGGTCTTCTTTGCTCATAGATTCGTTGATTCCACCAGGGCTTGTAGACATAAGATCAAGGACAATGCTTACATGGAATGATAATAGAAGCAGACCAATTATTCTTAACAAATCCTTGTTATTGAGCAGATATCCAAATGACATAAAGAGTAACGACAATCACGACTCAGACAACTGCGGTAATCGCAACATCTATGTGTTTATTTTGAACCGCTTTACAATATACCCAATTGCTGTACATAAACAAAAACAATGAGTTGTACGCAGACAACACTACGTCAGCAGGTGTAACATGCTGCAATCATTAGCAGACAATTGGCAAGTACAGTATCAATTGACACAATCACGAATAATACGCGATTGAAGCGGTATACTATGCATACTAGTCATTGAAGGCTTCACCAACGAGAGCCATCATCACTTGTCTTCCCTGTCCCAGTAATAGCGATATAAAGTCTGGCAGACAGAACAAAGTTCAAGGCGATGTCTGAAGCTCGGCGCCAGTCAGATACATACATCAACTTCAAAGCACGGCAAAATTGAATAGTGGTCTTTTATATCGTCCCCACGATCTTATGTCTACAAGCCACGACAACATCCAGAGAACACAGTCTGTAGGTGTAGCATGCAGCAATCATTAGCAGACAATTGGCAAGTACAGCATCAATTGACACGATCGTGAATAATACGCGATTGAAGCCGTATACTATGCATACTAGTCACTGAAGGCTTCACCCACGAGGCCCATCATCACTTGGCTTCGCTGTCCCAGTATTAACGATACGAAGTCTGGCAGACAGAAAAAAGTACAAGGCGATGTCTGAAGCTCGGCGCCAGTCAGATACATATATTAACATCAAAGCACGACATATCGAATGGTGGTCTTTTATATCGTCCCCACGACAACATCCAGAGAACACAGTCTGTAACAATTCCCTTGCGGATACCGCTCATCTAAATAACATCCGAAGCATCAAGAACCAGAAACCACTTGTCCTCGAGCAAGTCCAATTAGTCTAATGGTTCTGTATGTAAAAATAGACAATATGGACCAAAACCGATTGCTTGTTCTCGGCACCACAGTTTTGAATTGTTATCTGGTAATATCTTCTTTATCAAATGAACATGTCACAAATTATGGCGTTTACCTTTAGATTCAACCGCCCTCGAAACTATCTAGATCCTTTGCACCCATATTTGATGAGTTACAGGTGAAATTGGGTCTCCCAACTCAACGATTTTATTATCTCTCATTTCAAGGTCTCCAGTCATAGTACCGCCACTTTTATCCATTTTTTTTGAGTCTACATAGGTCTTTGTGACATATTCCGAGAGGTCGGCACCCTGAACAGTGCTTGCCGGTTTTTGCCTAGGTTCATAAATACTCGTTTTTATTGACATCTTGTAAATTCAAGAACAAAGCTAACAGGTAAGTCGTGGTTATCCAATAGCCTTCCTTTATTATCGCATAACTGAACCTTTAACTCATGCACTCTTCCACTAGTGACACGCTTACATACAGGATTAGCGATGTTCGTGGTTATAATATCACCGAAAGAGCCACCATCTAAGCCAACAACCGATACCTAATGGTGTAATATGCTCCTGAAGAAGGCTGAAGCTCCAGAGGCCTGGTTTTAATGAAGCATATACTCGCTCTTGTGAAGTCTTTTACCGCCATGCAATGCTCTCGTCTGATTCTAGATTGTACCAGCCCACAGTATACGTGATTGACCTAAGGCCAACACATAGATTGCCCGCAGTGTTGTCAATAGGTTTTTGCAGGGACACAGCGTCGCCGCTTTGAACATTGTGTGATACATAGCACTATGAATAAACAAGCCTTTAGTTTCAATAGAAAAGCTACATATGAAACGGGCAGGGTGTATCCAGCCTCATTTGGTGCGGGAGATAAACTAAACCGACAAACAACTGCAAGCGCCTCTACCTCAGGATCATGCCTATGACCCCTATAACAATACATATGACAAGAGGGCATATGAGAGACTCTGCACTAACTTTGGTGTCCAACCAAACACAGACTGGCGCCAGAAGGCAACCGTAGCTAATAGTGGTCTTGGTATCTTATATGCACATGATGCGTATGGTTACGGGAGTGTCGTCAAGGTTGCTGGTCGAAACGTTCGTTATGACCCTACACGGGTGGCCTTTGAGGCGGAAAAGGATACAAAGCCAGGTTTTGCTCACGCGAAAAACCTACCATCCTTTCAGTAGAGAATGGGTGCTGTTTTACATCTAGCGCAGGGACCTGAAGCAGACGAGGCCTGGAGTACCTTCATACTGGACACGTCTGAGGGTTTTACACAAACCGGCGTTGAGCGAATTAACGACAGCTCACGCGAAAAACCTACCATCCTTTCAGTAGAGAATGGGTGCTGTTTTACATCTAGCACAGGGACCTGAAGCAGACGAGGCCTGGAGTACCTTCATACTGGACACGTCTGAGGGTTTTACACAAACCGGCGTTGAGCGAATTAACGACAGCATCAGGACCTATGCATGGGCCATTCTTGAGGTTCAGGCGCAGACCCGCTCAGAGATACTAGGTGTTGGAACGTCCTTTGATGCTCAAAAGCAATTTCAGGCCAACGTTGAGGATGGCATCAACTCCCCAGTGGATATTCCGTCATCTATCCGACGGTATCAGAACGTCCTCCAGAATGGCCCCTCAAAGGTTGATTATGTGTTTGGAACGGGCCTGTACATGGCTCCGTCTGATATGAGCCTCGCCATTGGAGACGTTGCTGGGTACAACAATCTGATTACCATTGCAACTGAGGAGCAGCAGATAGGCAGCAATGCTGATGTCAACTCGGTTCCTGTGGTTCCGGATGGAGGAAGCTTTGACCCTCCGCCAGATACAGATATGGAACTCTCCTCTCCAGGGCCCGCCCCTATGGCCGAGACCAGTCTGCGTGGGGCACACGAGGATGAGAAAACCGCTCTTATTATAGGCGGAATCGCTATAGGCTTATCTGTGCTTTGGCCCTTCAGGACGTTTGCCAAGGAGTTCAGCTGTTTTTTAATCCATTCCTTTACACCGGGCTTATTAGCTGGCGTCGGCGTTGGTGCCGGGGTTGGACTAGTGCTCCCTCCGCCCGTCAAAGCAACTACAAGGGTCGAGATTGCCAATCCAATCGCAGTGAGTATGGAGGCGATTGTTATACCCTGCTCTCGGAACAGAGTGCGTACACGCTCAGCTAGCGTTGTGGCCTCGTTAAGAAGTCTGTTGATCGTTTCCCTGATGCGGTTAATTTGGGTTCGCAGACGTTCACGGTTTACAGAGGCAGCCTCAACACGGACACGCTCATTTGCTTGGAATCTCCATGCTCGACTATCACCCCTCCCTTCCTCCTCCAGGCTTGCCATTTTAGCTTCCTTAAGTTTTATATTCCTTTCTATCTCAGTTATCTTAGCTAGGTTGTTGACCAGCTCACCCCTCTAGGTCTGCATAGCCTTATCAAGCCCCATAAGCTCTCTGAGTGGTAGTTCGTTGTCTGTTTGTGTACCTAGGTCTTCTATGGCGTTATGAACGCCCTCTATTAAGCTTGTTTCTTCCACACCACCTTGCTCTGTCATGGCTTCGGGGCTGCTCAGTTTTAACTTTGGAAGTGCAGCTTCCGCTTTAGCAGCAGCTTGGTCAACGCCTTGTAGGGCTTTTGTTGCCACTGTGGATAGTTCAGGGGTCACTCCAAGAGCCCGAGCAAGCTGTGTACCACCGTAATCTAGGATACTCCTAGGAGAGAGGAATTTGTTGGGATTGTTCTTCCATGTCAGAAGCTTCCATTCTCGGCCCCACTTAACCCAAAGGTCACCTTGTTGAGACGATCTAAACTCCAGAGTGGCCTGCAGCCCATGCTTAGACACTGCCTTCTCCCACCTCGTAACTAAGACTTCAGTTTCTTCTTTGAAACCCACCTGATCTTCTGTTAACCCCGCAGGAATTTCAGTAATAGCCCAAGGTGGACTAATCATACTCGACGTATCTAAAGTTTCGTCAATCAGGTTAGTCTCCTCATCATCAAAGTTAGTGTCATTCCTCTCCCCTCCCATAGCCCCCTCCTCATCTGCATTGTCAAATGTTGGGTTATCAAACTCCATGTATGTGTGTTAAAGATATAATTGTAATTAAACATTCAACATGACGAGTACTTACGGACGCAAACTAAACCCACACCGCCGGATACGCGAACCCCTCGGGGTAAAGGGCGTGCGACAGTCTGTAGTCGTTACAAACAATCCAAGCACTATTGACCAGAACCAACAACTGCTGGTTTGCTTCCCCAATCTAGGCGCAGAAGACGTTATTGTTTCAGGGACAGCACGGCTGGCCTTTACAATCACGCTGACCTCAACTGATGTTAACCGCAGTGTTGTGCAAAACCTGGGCCGCGCCGTGGTCAAGAAAATGACAATCAAGATTTCTGGCAATGAGGTCATGTCTATTGATGACAGCGATGTGTACTACTGTTATCACAACTTGTGGCGGACTGCACAGGAGAGACAGGGCCTCCTGTATCAGGGCATTGACACATCAGATGACAGAAACGCAACTAAGATACGAGTGGGGGCAGGAGACAAGGATGAGGCCGAGGAAGAGGACAAGGCAGTAGCCGATGTGTATGGTAACAGGGTCTACGTTCCGCTTGATTTTGAACTCCTCGAGAGCCGCATGCCATTCTACCAGAGTGCGCTTAGTGACAGACTGGAATACGAGCTCACATTCAACGACTACAACCGCGTGATTCACGCAACAGGCGACACCGTTGCAAGCTACAAAATTGATGACATCTCGCTGGAGTATGACATGGTTACCCAAACAGAGTTTGCCCGCATGATACGCACCCAGTACACAAGTCGGCCCTCGATTCTGTATGACCGTGTGCTTCGTCACAGGAAGCTTGTATACAATAAAAGAGATACACTGTGGAACATCAACCTGAACGTGCCAGCTCGCAGCATGAAGGGCATCCTACTGCTATTTGAAGACCCGACCAACGCCTCATACGCCAGGAAAACCGAGTCGTTCTACAACCCAAAGATAACGAAGTTCGAGGTGACCATTGAGGGCATCCCCAATCAATTCTATGCCCAGGGCATGCGTGGCTACCAGCAGTGGAACGAGGTGACGAAGGCCTGTGCAGCAACGAGTAAACGATACCCCAGTGTAGCAATAGCATTAAAAGACCTGGCATTGTCAGACGTTTCCCTAGGAGAGTACCTAACCACCAAGTATGCTCTGTGGCTCGACTTAAGGACGAGTGATGACGACCAGCTGCACGGTAGTGGCAGGGCTGTGGAGAATGCGTCTGAGGGCATCACCATACAGATCACAAAAAGGCAGAGGCGGCGGGCGCATTGAACGTTTATATGTATATTGTAATGGATGCTTAACATTAAAGATGGCAGGTTCGTCAGCGCAGTCTACTAAGTTTATATTTCCAGATGGTCCCTGTTCGGCAATTGTTTGTGGGCAGACAGGATGTGGAAAAACCGCATTCATCCTCAACCTACTTGAAGGGCCCTTCTTCGGTGCCTTCGAGCATATAGTAATCCTCTGCCCTACCATACGTTTCAACGAGGCCTATCAGACGCGGTCATGGGTGTGGGATGATTCAGATGTGTACGTGGTTGATCCAGGGGAGCGGCTCCATGACCACCTGAGGGCTTTCTACCATTGTTTTAAGGGCGAGCCAAACCTGTACATTATTGATGACTGTTCCGCAACAAAGGCCCTAACCAAGAAGAAAGACATGTTATCCGAACTGGCCTTTAGCGGCCGTCATGCGCAGCAAAGTGTCTGGGTCCTCACCCAAAAGTACAACTCTGTGCTGAAGGACTTACGTGAGCAGACTCGCTGGATGGTGCTCTTTCACACCAAAGAACGTGACTCGTTTGAAGACGCCTTACGTGAAAATGATGTAATTCCAACAAAGGAGGAACGTGCCACAGTACGCCAACTACTAACAAAGACCAAGCACGCAAAACTGCTGCTGAAGACTGATCAGCCTACTGCATATGCCGTCGATTGAAGTGATATTGGCCTTGAGAGCAGCTGCTGCCTCAGTAATCAATTTAGGTTTCTTCATCTGGGTAGCGGTGCAGTATTTTGAAGCTCGAAGGTGTATACATATATTCATGGATCCTGATACCATTATTGGTAAACTCCTTGAACAGGACTCGACTAGCTTAGTGGAGACAAAGTCTGGGGGAGCCGAATCTAGTTGCACCCATGGTGTAGATATGTCTTCTAAGAGAGATAGGCTTGCTGCCGTCATAGCCGGCGGTCAGGCCCGTCAGTACCTTGGTTTGGAGCGCATTACAATTGACCAGGTTGAATCAATGTCTGATGAAGAGATCATAAAGCTGTATGTGGGATACGAGGCTCGACTAGGCGCTAGCATGACGCGCACTCTAGGTCAATCATTGCTACAGCTATACTCAGGTATTGCTTGTATGTTTCTACCAATCCCACCAGAACACCAGCCAAGGCTAATTACAGACCTCGAGACGGACCCGTTTGTTGGACACACGCTAAGCACTGCCACTTGTGAGCTATATCATCGCTATGGTATGTTTTTAGCTCCCTTAACTGCGGCTTTAACAACAGTTAAGCACTGTCAATTTGGAAAAACAAGCACCGAAACAACAGGGGCCGGTGGAGAGGAAGACACCACTTCCTTGCTATAGTATGTGTTTAACTCCGCTATAGCATGTGCTTAACTCCGCTATAGCATGTGCTTAGCTACGCTATAACAGGTTCTTACTAAGAGCTGTCAATTGGACAAATAAATTTAGTAAGTAAACATGGAAGAAACAAACACGAATCAAGAGGAGACAACACCGGTGGAGATAACGTCAGTGACAAAAAACGCTAAAAGAGTTGCGGCAGGATGAAAGGGTGCTGCAGCTCAAAAAGCCAATCCAAATAAGCTTCTGAGAGAGCTCCGAGAGGCTAAGGCAGCGCTTACAGGTGGTAGAGACGAAGTTGTCGAGCCAATTTCAACGAGCAAACCTCCGGAAAGGTGGGCATGGCCAACATGGGCTGCACCTTTGGTTGTCGGCGGTGTTGGCGTGTTTGGACTAGCATTGTATTGCTACAGGCACCAGATGGTAGCCTCACACCCTAAACAGGTTGTGGTACAAAAGCCTCCGGACGCTCATTTAAAGGATCCGTTTTATATGGAATAAGATGACAACACCAATTACTGATGGAAAAATGCTCATCAACGCTCTGTACCACCGTGTAGTTGTTTCCGGTATTTCAATAGGTTATGCCAAGCTTGCTAAGATTGCTCTGGGTGGTGGGGTGCCACGTCTTGATTTAACCCCACGGGACCTGGCTAGGCTATGGTTGTTGCCGATGTATCACTAGCTATGGCCACAAAGGATATGCTAATTAAACAAGGAATCTTACCAGTATACTGAAGTAATGGCCACACTCGCGCTACTTGTTGGGGGTGCTCTTGTTAACGCCCTTGCATTCTCTGTGAGCAACTTTTTATTCTCTAAATTACGATGCAGCCAAGTGGACGCGGAACGTAAACGTCATGATATGGCAATTGAGCAGCTTCAATCTGCACAGGCAGCATGGGCCAAGAATAGAACTGAGCGTTTAGACTTCATCAATGAGCAACTGCGCCGCCAGGCACATGCCGAGCATACTTTTAGGGATGCGGACGAGGCTATGCGTGAGTACTCCCTGATTACGAATAAAACCGTCGACCCGTTGGGCTCTGAGCCACAGCTCTCAGTTTTACGAGCCATCAGATGGTCAGAGGGCGTGAGATAGCGTTCATTATACTGGGTATGGCTGCAACTGGGCTGGTTGCATACAGGCTTGCTAAGTAGGTCATTTGGAGACTCGAGCGTTTACTTTGTATGGATCGTCGCATGCAAAAGATCTGCTATAGTCCTAAGGGCTACTGGAAAGGCATAACAACTATCAAGAAGCTTGCAACAGAAGCAAGGGTTTCTGAGGAAGTTGCCAGGGGGTGGCTAACAAAGTAAGTTATATGGCAAATCTACCTGCCAGTGCCAAAACACATTCCCCAGGCCAAAGTTTGATGTCCCTGTCCCTAATGAGGTGCACCAAGCCGATCTCTTATTTCTTCCTCATGATGTTGTGAAGCGCCGCACTTACAAGTATGCACTAACATTGGTTGATGTGGCCTCGCGTTACAAAGCGGCTGAGCCATTGACTACAAAAGAGGCTAAGGAGGTCGCAGGTGCACTCGACAGGATATACAAGCGAGGACCGCTGGGGTGGCCTAAACTACTTCAGGTGGACCAGGGACGGGAGTTTATGGGTGCAGCGAATCAACTGTTAGTAAAACATGGAGTATCAGTCAGACGTGGCCGTGTGAATATCCATCGAGATCAGGGTATAGTGGAACGCTTTAACCGAACCCTTGCTGAGCGACTCTTTGGTCACCAGTATGCCGTAGAGTTAAGGGATACTGGAAAACGATCGACTGAGTGGGTTTCTCGACTGCAGGCTGCAATAAATAATGAGGTGACACGCTTGACTGGAAAAAAAAACCTAAGATGCTATAAAGGCAAAACGAGTTGCACACAAAGCCCTCTGCAGTCGTACCAGGACACACTCTGGGGGTCAAAGAGCAAAAGCTTCCCTCTGATGTTGGCGTTCGCTACCTCTACCACCAGCGGGCCACTGCCACTGACCTGTGTGGTCACTCAATGTTTACCGGATTGGAAGCTCTGTCACTAAATCTGGTGAGCCTGTACTATACTATTTGTTGGATGGACCTCTCCGTGGCTTTGTAAAGGAGGAGTTGCTTGTGGTGCCGTCTGATACCCAGTTGCTGCCAGACGATATTACCAATTAGACTAATAGATATCTATATATTACAATGGTAGTATTTGACAATAAGTGCCCATGGATATTACTCAGGAAGAAAGACCCATGTAACAGGCCCTGTACGCAAGAGCAAGAGTTTTGTAATTTACACAGATATAAGATAAAACATGGTGTCATTAATCGTCTTTGTACGGGTTGTCAGAAGGCTATAAAAAATAATAAGGTAGGATTGTGTATGGATTGTGGGTTTGATAAAGTCAACCACAGTCGTCTTCGTCAAAAGAAAAAAATTGCTTCACAACGGCCTATAGGTGGGGACACTGACTCGCCAGTCGGCGCCACTGAACGGGGATTCCCCACTGTATAAAAATAGAAATGGTTTGGCGGTCAGGCCTATGTGCGACGAAGCGTGAAACCTTGTCAGAGACGGGTGTTTACTGCGTAGGTCAAAGTCCGCTCGCTGTATTGTCATTGCCTTTTGTGTATCAACGAGTTCCCTTTTAGACTAATGGAACTGTATAGTAAACATGACTAAAACGATTATGTTTCAATTCACGGTTTTAAGCCTCCTTATCCACGCTCTAAGGTTGCACTCAAAGCACTCCAAGTGCGTAATGAATATGACCGTACATACAAGGAGATGTTGGCTAGATTAAAGACTGGGGTGGTATGCACCCCTGTCCCCACTGCTGCCCCACGCAGACCAGTCCCTGCCCCACGCAGACCTGTCCCTGCCCCACGCATCCCCGCAACCCAGTCCCCAATCCCCACAGCGCGTCTTGTCTTCAAGAAGACTAAGTGGGCTGTTAAAAACTATTTGCGTGGATGGGTGATCAACGTTCCTGAGTCTCACCCCCTTAGCTCGGACCTTATGATGTTCTTTAAGGGCATGCGTCGGAAGATGCATAAAGTTTTGTCTGGTGAGCTAGAAGAGCTAGGTGGAATCAAGTGTCAGTTTGCCCTTAAGGTAAGACTCTCCAAGCACGCCGATGATGACAGCACTGAGTATTTTGAGCCTGTGTTGCGTAATAAGCAGCAGGTGGTTCTCTCCTCAGAAGACATGGATGTTGCGTTGGACCAGAGTGTTGTTAATATCCAAGAGCGTTTGGAGAAGTGGACCAACCAAGGTTCTGGCTGGGAGTTTGAGGCGGTCACAACTCTGTGTATTGATATTGCCAACTACCAACCGTTGAAGGGTGGCTCCTACCTGCGACTTCCGGCTGCGCTGGCGGCTTAGCAGGCCATCATAAATGTAAAGAACTGGGACGACTTCTGCATTCTATGGGCTGTTGTAGCCGCTCTGCACCCGGTAGCCAAGAACCCACAGCGACCATCAAAATATAACATTCAGTGGCTCTTAGATCTGCTGGAGGGTGCAGGTGTAGAATATCCTACACCGGTGTCGCATGTTGAGAAGATAGAAAAGCATACTAAATTAGCCTTGAACGTTTTTGGCTGGGATGGGAAGATCACTATCGTACACCGCATCAGTAAGCACTCTGGTACCCGTATAAACCTCATGCTGATTGAGAAGGACGGCAAGTTTCATTACACGCAAATCAAAGACCTGAACCGCTTGCTGTATGACCAGACGAAACATAAAGAGCGCAAGTTCTTCTGTGAGCTATGTCTGCATGGATATACCTCAGAGGGTCTGCTCCTGGTGCATAAGCCTGAGTGTATGGGGATAGGGCAAACTGTTGTGCGAGTGGATATGCCTGAGGAAGGGAAGAACATATTATCCTTCCAGAACTGGCATAAACAGCTTGCTGCACCCTACGTCATCTATGCTGACTTTGAAGCGCTCACAGTGAAGCTTCTGGGTCCTGCGCTTAATCCTGGTAAGAGCAACACGCAGAGAACGCAGGAACACCAAGGATGCGGCTACGGCTATGTGGTTGTTCGTTGTGACGGTAAGACCGAACCCCCTGTGGTTTACAGAGGAAGCGATACTGTGGAGAAGTTCGTACAGGCTCTGCAGCAGGAGGAGCAAAAGATCAAAGCAGTTCTGTCCAAGCCTGTCCCTATGCGGATGACTCGGGAGGATAGAAGGGCACATAAGGCTGCAACTCACTGTCATGTGTGCAAGAAAAAACTAGGCTGTGACTCTGTTCGCGATCACTGCCATATAACAGGCTTGTACAGAGGGCCAGCCCATAACGTGTGTAACCTGAAACTTCGGCTGAGTCCCAAGACAACACCCATCCCTGTGGTGTTCCATAACCTGCGGGGCTACGACTCCCATCTCTTGATGCAGGGTATAAGCAAAGTGGAGGGGAACATCAACTGTATCCCCAACAACATGGAGAAATATATCTCCCTGTCGCTTGGACAGTTGCGCTTCATTGACAGTGCACAGTTTTTCCTGGCCTCGCTTGATAAGCTGGTGTCTGCTAACAACCCAGATGCCTTTGCTATGACGGCGGAATATGAGCCAGACCAGATGAAGCGGCGGTTGCTGTTGCGTAAGGGAGTCCTCCCCTATGAGTTCATGGACAGCTGGGATAAATTTGATTCCCCTGTGCCGCCAATCCAGGAGTTCTACAGCAAGCTCTCTGAGGAGGGTATATCTACTGTAGACTATGCCCATGCACAAAAGGTCTGGAGCGTGTTCGGGTGTAAGAACATGGGTGACTACCATGACCTGTACCTGCGGACAGATGTACTGCTCCTGGCAGATGTGTTTGAGGTGTTCCGCAAGACCTGTCTTAAGCAGTACGGGTTGGATCCGGCCCACTACTATACCAGCCCCGGTTTGTCATGGGATGCTTTGCTTAAGAGCACAGGCGTGGAACTCGAGCTACTAACCGACTATGACAAGCACCTGTTCATTGAGAAATGTCTACGCGGCGGTATAAGCATGGTGTCGCGCCACCACGCTAAGGCCAATAACCCGCTCGTGGATGACTTTGACCCGGATAAACCAACGAGCTACATCCAGTACCTTGATGCTAACAATTTGTATGGGTGAACTATGAGTCAGCCTTTGCCAACTGTGGGTATTGAGTGGGTGGCTCGGCCGGAGGATCTACAGATACAGGACCACCCAGATGATTCCGAGACTGGATACATACTTGAGGTTGACTTGGAGTATCCTACTGCACTTCATGACGAGCACAACAACTACCCGCTGGCTCCGGAGCGGCTTCTTGTAGAGAACGACTGGTTGTCTATCTATCAGAAGAACCTCCTGGGCGAGTTGGGTGGCACCCCGGGCGAGGTTGAAAAGCTGGTGCCAAACCTGCGGAATAAGGAGAAGTATGTGGTGCACTACAGGAACCGCAAGCTGTATCTGTCTTTGGGAATGAGACTTACCAAGATCCATCGAGCACTTGTCTTCACCCAGAGCCCCTGGATGGAGCCTTACATTCAGATGAATACGGATCTGCGTAAGGTGAACCAGCGACTTTGAGAAGGACCTGTATAAGCTTATGAACAACTCTGTGTTCGATAAGACTATGGAGAACCTCCGCAGGCGGGTCAATGTCAAAGATTGTGCGATCTACGGAAGAAGAAAGAATGCGTAGGCTTATTGCAAGTCCCGCCTACGCGCGTCATCAGGTGTTTGATAATGACCTGCACATGCACAAGACTCACCTGGTACTGAACCGCCCTGTGTATGTGGGCATGTGTATACTCGACCTCTCCAACACCTGATGTATGACTTCTATTATAATACCATAAAGCCCAGATACGGCAAGAACCTTGGCTTGTTGTACACAGATACGGATTCGCTGCTAATGGGAGATACGCACGCCTGACGTGTATGCTGACATGAAGGAAAGATGTCCATCTCTTTGACACACCAGCAACTTTCATCCCTCCCGTAGACTCTACAGCAGTGATGTGTGAACAAGAAGATTCTGGGGGAAAAAATGAAGGATTAGTGTGCCGGCGTGCCCATCAAGCAGTATGTTGGTCTGCGCCCCTAAGATGTACTCCATCTTCATGTCGAGTCGGGATGAGATCAAAAAAGCAAAAGGTGTGAAGAAGGTGGTGGTGAAGAAGCATCTACGACACGCTCATTACGTGGAGTCACTGTTCGCCCAAAAGCAGTTTCGCCACGGAATGATCATGCTCAGGAGTGACTGCCATAAAATATATGGGCTCCACGTTAACAAGGTGTCTCTCGCCCCCATTGACTCAAAGCGGTGGATAGCTCCAGGTGGTGTAGACACTCTGGCCTATGGGCACGCGTCGATATGTTGAACATATGGGGGCTGAGGTATAGAGTGAGCAACGATGAACATATGGGGTGGCCAAGCTGCAGGCAGACGTGGAACATATATGGGTGGAGAAGGTAGACCTTGAGATTGAGGTGAGGGATATAGAATCAAAGTATGAGGACCTTTTGGAGCGCGTGAGTCGTTTAGAAGAGCTTATTCCTCAGGGTCCTGGTGTAGAGGAGAAGGTGAGGGAATTGGAATCGAAGTATGAGGACCTTTTGGAGCGCGTGAGTCGTTTAGAAGAGCTTATTCCTCAGGGTCCTGTTGTAGATGGTTGACATTGCTGTCGCCCTCTTTAGTGGGCCTATACCATAGGGGCTGGAAGGGCTGGGCTCATATGGTATAGTATAGGGGGGGGGAGGTGCGAGCGGTTCGCTGACTCATGTGAGTCACCCTGTATATGTGTGTTTTCTGGGTTGCTGTATTAGATTGCTGTGCTCGTACCCCCAGTCTCTATACTACTACATTGACTGATTGTACGGTCGACGGATTATTTACATCGTCTACCGCACAATCTATCGGAGTTCCTGTCCACAATTTCTGAAGGTTGAGTAAGCCACCGCCAGTTAGGATTCAAGTTGTCAGGCAGTTTGTGTGCCGTTATGAACAGCATACATTCGTTCGTGCACTCAGTGATTCTTGTTCAGTCAGCCCCAGGTTCAATTCAATCATGCATGTAGTGATTATTGTAACCCAACGGGAATTATAAAAAGACACTGTAGTCTGCCAGAGACATTGTACATGTCAGACTTTTCAGGTAAATGCGCAAAACAATCACAGAGGACGCAATATTTACCATATACGACAATAACAATAGAAGAAAACTTATAATGCAGTAGTTTTTAGAAACAACTCGAATCCCCTTTCAGAAATCTCCTTCATCAAGACGCCATAAAAGATTTTAGGAATCATATTCTATATTAGAGGGGATAAATAGAATATGGTAGAAACAAGTTAGGAGCAGAAGCGTATTGTGTTGACATATGCCATGCGAACCGATTATGTAAACGCTGGTCGCTGATGACTCAGGCAGAGGACTATGCAATGCAGTGTAGATGGGACTGATAGATGCATGTCATCTCGATGTAGCGATGATATCACTAAGTCGAACCCCCTTCTATACATTAGGCGACTCCAACGCCCTAATTGCTGTATTGCTTTTCGTCCATTTGTGTGTTCGATAACATCAAGCTGCTGGGCGTAGCCAGGTTCAGTCCGGGGGCAATGAGGGCGTAGCCAGGATCAACCCGATCCCGTTTGTGTCTACGACCTTAATGCGTTTCAGCCTTCCTGAAAATGTAGTGGCTTAAACGTCTTACGACCATCCGTTGGAGGAAGTGAACCCGAGAGGCGAGTAGCCTCATCTCACCGAAAACGGCTTTAATTGCGCTGCCTGTGAAAGATAACCTCGATGAAACCGTTGGTGAAATTAGGATCAGTCGATGGCGAGTCACTGACTTTAGAAACGATACGCGGACGTATATGCGTCCTTATATTCACTCTGTTGCAAGTCATCGTGTTTCTAGTTTCTTCATTCGCGGTTGAGTTAGTGGATTTTATGTACAAGTTGCTATCTATGGCTTGGAGCCGGCGTCCGAGTTGTCGATAAAGTCAGTGTCGGTGATGTGTATTACATACTCTGGAACCGTTGAGTCTTCGGTTTAATTTGGACCCCGATCCAGATCTGAGAGGCGATTCGCCTTCCGTGACGACTTTCAGAGTAATCGTATTCAGTGTTCATTTCTTTTTAATGTCTGCTTCCATCACGATTAGAGGAATCTGCTTCATCGTTTGAATCTGCCGATTCTCCATGGATGTGATCTTGGAGAGCAGCCAGTAATGTATCACCAGTTTCCCCGTCTGGAATTGCCTTGGTTTGAGTAGGCAAGATAGCAGAATTGTCGGACATTTTCCTGGTAATGACACAGAGAGTGACGGTAACAACCACTGCTAAGACAACAACGAAAACAACCAACCGCTGTTTGGCCCTAGTTTGCCTCTGTTTTTGTGAGGTAGGTCTCTATGTATTTCATATGGTCCATCAGATGCATGTTTGGCGAATAGTTTTTTGGTTCACCTACCTGCTCCAGTTGCTTGTAGGCCATGGTGCACTATGCTGGTTGGGTTTCTGGCGACGATTGAGTGCGGGATGTGATGTGGGTAATTGCGCTTGTAAACACCAAATAGATGTTTATGGTTATGCAAGTCGTGTTACATTACTACCTTAGGGAATACAATAGTCTTATACCAATTGCATTATTTTGAATTAAGGCAAGCATTTCAACAACAGCATAGCTATTAAAAATTGCCTGTTTCAAAACAGAGGGCTCCAATTGGACGTTGTCCCAGCGACTCGATTTGCTAGGTATCACTCAGGGCAATAGGTGTGTGCCACTCAGAGGACAAGGCCCGAATAGCACATCAAACCTTATCTATAACTCGCGGTTAACACATATCTAAGACCCCAGTCATTCTTTTTTTTATGACAGGCCGGTACTGAGCAAAACCATCCGGTTTATGTCCACACATTTGAAACTGCTAAGTACTCACTTACGCTATTGTGAATAATTCCACACCCTCCTATAAATGTTATTCCATTGCACTCTGAAACCTTACTTGGGACCTGAACCAAAGATCATCAAACTGTCGATCTCGAGTACTGACCTTCAAGAGGGCAGCGCAAGCTCCACTTGACAGTTCAAAAGAGCTACTTGTGACTATTGAGCATGCAAGACTGGTCGAGACATCATAAGAT
>CM067352.1:747799-780582 GCA_034190875.2 Urechis unicinctus | reverse complement strand
CAATAGCCATATTCTGTGTATAGTCAAGCACGATAGTAATTGGGCAAGTCACCTGAGTAGTATATACAATGCAGGGAACGGAGGCATATTGCACCAAATAATATTAGGTTTAATGCTCAGTGTTTATATATGCATTCATAGGTGAGCTGTAATTGCCTTTGATGCTGTACAAAGAGGGATGCTACAGAGCAAGACGTAACTGTCGTGCCTAATGGTAGCTATGATCGTTAGTTTTGGTCGCTACCGCATCAACAAAATTGGCAGAGAACAGTTCAAATCCAAAGTAACTGCGACCCAATTAGCTGTACCTCATGATGAACCGTTGATTAATTCAAACCACGTTCGATGCGTAACCTTGCCTAAAAATGGCAGAACGCGCAGTGATTTTGAGATCCCAAATTGTGGCTACTTGTACATATACAGCCCTTCTGTTCATCGATTTTCTGCCTCGTTGGAATATAGTCCATGTAATATGGTTGCCAACAGAACAAATTTCCGCCCTATCTTGCAACATATTATATATATTATAGATTTTGGAAGGTATATTTTCAGCTTGATTTATCAAACCAATTAACTGACAATTTATATCTTTGACATAACGGGATCGCTTCATGCATTATTCAAATACTATCTAGCTCTGTATTGATTTATAGAAGTTAGGGATCATATGATTGATCAATGACCTGTCAATCCCAATATGCTTGGATGCTATATGATAACCAATCTCTTAGTACGCATCGTATTTATTATTCAATCTAAATTCAACGACTATACAGCTTACGTTTTAGCATTTACAGGTAACGGCATAATGGTTTCAATTAATTTAGCTTCATGGGCAATTTAGCAACTTCCATGAGCGTTGCGTAAATATTTTAAATGACCAATCAACAACTTAATAAGCTATGCAGACAAATTAGCATTCTCTGTCACATCAGAAGGTGACGCGCATCAAGAAGGTCTGACAGCCAAACTTCTCACCCAGGTGTTTTGAGTGATGCCGTAAGGCAAGTCCTCAGACTCGCTTGAACATGGCTTGTATTTCCGATCTGTCCATTTCAATGATTAGTTGACGTAATTGCTACTGTTAAAGACACCACGTGATTTTACTCAGCGATCTCGTGACTGCCAAGACCTTGTGGGCATGCACTTAGGTGCGCAAATTGGAAGCTACTTATTCACAATTTGTTGCACGGAAATGTGCTTACCACATAAATCGAATCATCAAGAATCAATACGCTTTGAGCAAATAATCTTTTTCGATCAAATATTTTCAGAGCCAGAGAACGATTGGTTAATGAAACTTCGCATGATAAATGGTCTAAGTAGACTATGATTGGAAGCAAAAAGAGCTGACGAGGCTCGTTGGTTAGTTGATGCAGAAAAATCCCAGCTGTGTACAAGATAAGGGAACATAAATGATCTTGAGTTCTCGGCGATGACATTTTGAAGATTTGGATGCGAACTGCATATAGAGAATTATTTTGAATAAACGTAATAGTGAAGTGGCCCATTGAAGATACTTATATTTCACAAGGAACCTTTTAAGTGTTGAGCTTGGAACGGCCAAGGTTTCCCGGTGACATTCGCCGATTGCATTATACCGATTCCCAGTTGCAAGTGTTCTAGACGTACTGCACATATCAAATCCACTGTGTTTTCTGGCTCGGTTTGAATATATTGTTAAGAAGATTCGGAATAGATGAACAGACCCAACTAATGATTTTAACATTACGAGTTGGGATCCGATACTGTATGGGTTTATTATGCGCCTTGTCGTATATAGAATGCTTAAAAATTCGCTGTGCTAGCGCCGTAATTGAATAGGTGTACAGCTGGCTTGATGCTAGAGGGTTTATCGATGTTTGGTATTCAATCTGGTCTAGCAATAATCATCGTTTCAAATTGGTTCAAATGTGACACTTCCGCAATATAAAAGATTGGTCTACTTAATCACAGGCAGCCAAAAATGTTTAGTCTAGCAATAGCATCAGGTGTCAATGGTTAATTTGTAAATGTAAGCAGATCTGATGGGCACGGATGAGAGAATAGTGAGATATTCAGGCAAAACATTGCGCAGACAAGCAAATGAAATTTGATGCTTCGTAGTCCATGGAGCACACTTTAATGGTACATTGTTGGCAGAGTTGATTAAACAATTGTGTCCATTGTGGTCGAATGCTTTTGACAAAACTACAATGCAGCCAATCACTCTGTGTAGCAATCTGCCCTCTCAACGTGAAACGCCACGGTGGGCCGCCGTTTGTACTAATGCTTTTGATTTTGAAAGTATTGTACATCTAGAAATACTCACATTGCCCTTAAGCATTTTAATACATTAAGTAATTTTTACGATCAGCATTCTTCCTCTTCAATGGTACCTTTCAGGCAGTAGCTAACTAAGAATTTGCCTCTCAAATTTCACAGGCAAAGACATCGTAATTCTCATCTGCTGTCGTGTACGAACACTAACTGCGTGATGCGCGTTCATGCTAACATAGTAACAAAGCATCGGTATGATATTCAGGTTAGATAAAGTGAAAAGTGCTTACGATGACATCACTCGGAACGCGTGTTGAGCTTTGTTAGTCGGTTATGGCCGTTGCTACAGCTGTTATTCAAAAGAATTGTAACATATTCTTAAAATCATAGCGTGAATAATTTGACTAAAAGTGATTTGTTGTAATTTGCATAGGAAGTGGTGAATTATTGTAGCTTGGCATGACTTACATATCCTGCCAACAATATTGTCTCTTACGGAGTGCAGATATTTGCCACATTGGATAGCAAAATCTGCCGATTAATTAATTATTTTAACTCCTGAACACCATCGTTTCCACGGCAATGTATATGGTATATCAATCGCGAAGCGTAAATCATGTAAACAATAATATGGCCAATACACAGGTAATCAGTTGAATTAACCGAGCTGTATTTATTGCTCTCCATTGATCGATTATGTTTTGTTCATGTTTCACCAATGCAATTGTGCGTTACTAAGATGTTTATGCGTTAGCTCCTAATACACATATGTTTCTGTTGCCTTTGCTATATTTAATAACTTCTAGGATTATGCAGTTTCCCCTGAAGCTAACTTTATATTATCGCGTCTTAGGCGAATCTAATTATACGTCATCTTTACAATTATGAATAACACGACACGTGTAAATTGAGTCATGTACAAGAAAGTTGTAACGCAGCTAAAAAGTAATGCCGTCATTTATTTTGTGGGGTAAATTTTACCTGATTGAAAATTATGGTGATACATTATCAGCATATTTGTATAACATAAAATACACATCTAGTGGAAATCTGTTTGGTTTATTTGTGGCAGTCCATCGATGACTGTACTTCCCTAAATCCAAGAACCGTACGAGTTGTTGACTCCAAATCATTACGCGAACCTTATAACTACCTCGCCTCTAATGTGTTTACTTCCGCTAGTCCTGTTATCCATGATCACATTTCACAAAAATCAGACAAACCGTATAGAGCTGAATTGCCCGGCCGAGTGGTTCACGTACAGACGAAATAGCTGATGGCCTAAATCTCTGGCGGCCGAGATCACCGGGTTTTCATTAAACATTTTACTTGGGATTTGTTATCTCAGTCACTGCTGCTACAGTAAGATGCATTATATGCTCACCATTACTTTAAATATCCTATAAGTAATTACCACGGCAGTAAATAGCAACTGTGGTGCCAGCCAGTTGCCAATTACTTTGATATATGCTTAAACCAGTGTACCCAACCAAACACCAATACACTGCTTTACACAGCAGAATTCATGACAGGAACCACAGGTGTGTAGAACCAGGACTCAATTTGGTCAGACTGAAGCCATGAATTTCATTATAGTATATTTTTGGGGAGAATGTTGAGTGTTGCTAGCGGAAAAGCTTATTTGTGGTATGGGGAACGTAACAAGTGAGGTGGTAGATCTAGCAAATTCAGGAACACTATAACGGGCTTTTCATAGCCCAATCAGAGTTATGAAGCTTGGACCTACTGTAAACCTCTTAAGAGAAGACCAAGTGGCGTCAAGCAGCTCAACACAAAGCACGCAATACAATCTGCCAAACGACGTCATTGTTGTACGTCATTATATATCGCATTAGGGGAAAAATATGCAGCTTAATGTCATTTCATATATGATACAGCAGGTCTGTTATATGTGTGCGATGAGTTCGGACATTCAATTCAGTGCTGGCTCGCCGACGAAAGCGGGTACTTGCAACTTAGGTGCGTGACTTGCGGCCCTCATTTCTTCATCCTCAGACCTGTTTGTATTACAGAGAAAGAGATAAAGGGGGAGAGGTAAATAGAATGCTAGTATCGCTTCTGCAATTCTATCTATTCCAAGAGGACCACGTAGTAAAACGAACAATCAACGTCATATTACAACAACAAAATGTTTTGATAGGTGAACCATCAAAGAAATATGCCTTTTGACACATTGAGAATGAGCTATCTTGGGATACATGCAACATTGTTGAATAATAAACTTCAGTTGTGTATGATATGATTGCGTTTCGTAACCATACGCCGAGATGCATGGTGTACAGCCCCCTTTTCCAGGCCTCTGATCTCCAGTAGATAGGAAGACCGACTACCTTCAGAAACGGCTTGAGTATTCAGGTCATGCTCCGGTGCAGCTGTGATGATATTACTTATCTATTCGGCGCACAAAACTTTCAGTCCGTAACAATATGTAAACATGTGACCTTTGTGCTGCTAACTGCTTATCACACCGTGTATCGGAAAATGACACGTTATACATCGAATCGGGGGCGCGGTCCTATCGCACAATCAGAAGACTATATATCCTCAACATTAGCCGAAAAGCGCAGATCCACGAGTTAACCATTTTGCTTCGTTTTGGGGTTTGACGAAACTAAACAAAAGAAGATTTATGCCGCCTCATGAGATCATTTTCAACATTGGCTTCGAAGCTTTAGAATACATAGTAGGTTTCATCTCAGCTGTGCAGATATACAGAGATTATTGACATGCTCTGAAACAATTAATCATGAATAAGTTTACGAATCAATAAATTATAATCTTAATTGTGCTTTCGACGTGGCATTGTAATGGTTACAAACTATTATGAATCAGATATGAATGGTTATGGTTGGGTCAATACTTCCTTCAAGGATGTTTGGGTAACGTTAAGTACAAGGTATGATTAAATTATCGTACTCGTTATGGCACGGTGTGTTTGAACAAGAACCCCACCCGCCGGTGTCACTATGAGGGCGCCTATATTTATAAACATTTAGGTTTATCTTTCCTTCGATTGCAGGTTTCATAAATGAAGTTGCAGTCATTTCTTTGAACATGGTGTACTTTCAGATGGGCTCATTTCAGATATACCAAGACACTGCTCAATTATTCGAGTCAATTGCATAGCAGCTGTTTATATATGCAATGTCTCTTCCTACAGACGGCCAACAAACACCCTCGCTATTTCGGCATGCATATACACTCACATGTTTTGGGCGGAATTGACTTCGAGAGGCGATCAGCCCGCAATAATGTGATTCACTGTGGCAGGCCCTTTGTCTTGATATATGCGTTGCATAAACATAATGCGCCATATTTTACCAGTGCTTGTATCCCCGATGGAAGTCTTTGTTGCATTAAGAATGAATACGTAATTTCATACTTACATCCAGTACGATAAGCATCTGGATCATGACTAACATCAAGATGATCCTTATTGCCTTCGCGTCATATTGATCGCGCATTTTGACTTCATCATCACGTGTCCAGATAGCAAAATGGCTACATTCAATTCCTCCCCGACATTTTGTGAGCACCGATCATATAAATCGGCACATTGATGCTTTCGTTGTTTTAGCATAATGGAAGTTGATATAGGTTGAAATGTTCCCAGAAGGAGCAATTAGGCTCCCAAGAAGACGGGATATCCGCATGTTGCAGGGTGGATATGTCTACGATAATATTGCTAGGTATTGTACATGGACAAATTTACCTTAACTAATATACTGCGCAAATCGGTATCGCATACGCATACCTTTATTTTCCATTTTATCTTCCCCAAGCTGTGATATGATTAGATTATAATATATATCCGATGGACAATATAGGCTGTTGGCAACATATGGCAAGAAGCACTTTTAATCGAACACAGCAACATTAACGATGCAATACTTGTGACGCTTCTATTCACTGCCGTAAACACATGCTTTCATTACCCCGTGGATATCCCCCGACTCAGTCTCGAAGCGCCCCTTATCGATATCGATTTGTAGTCAGTGTTGCCTAAAAGCAACTATCTTGAAAAGGTGCTTACTTTAAATATCCTATAAGTAATTACCACGGCAACTGTGGTGCCAGCCAGTTGCCAATTACTTTGATATATGCTTATACCAGTGTACCCAACCAAACACCAATACACTGCTTTACACAGCAGAATTCATGACAGGAACCACAGGTGTGTAGAACCAGGACTCAATTTGGTCAGACTGAAGCCATGAATTTCATTATAGTATATTTATGGGGAGAGTGTTGAGTGTTGCTAGCGGAAAAGCTTATTTGTGGTATGGGGAACGTAACAAGTGAGATGGTAGATCTAGCAAATTCTGGAAAACTATAACGGGCTCTTCATAGCCCAATCAGAGTTATAAAGCTTGGACCTACTGTAAACCTCTTCAGAGACGACCAAGTGGCGTCAAGCAGCTCAACACAAAGCACGCAATACAATCTGCCAAACGACGTCATTGTTATACGTCATTATATATCGCATTAGGGGAAAAATATGCAGCTTAATGTCATTTCATATATGATACAGCAGGTCTGTAATATGTGTGCGATGAGTTCAGACATACAATTCAGTGCTGGCTCGCCGACGAAAGCGGGTACTTGCAACTTAGGTGCGTGATTTGCGGCCCTCATTTCTTCATCCTCAGACCTGTTTGTATTACAGAGAAAGAGAGAAAGGGGGAGAGGTAAGTAGAATGCTAGTATCGCTTCTGCAATTCTATCTATTCCAAGAGGACCACGTAGTAAAACGAACAATCAACGTCATATTACAACAACGAAATGTTTTGATAGGTGAACCATCAAAGAAATATGCCTTTTGACACATTGAGAATGAGCTATCTTGGGATACATGCAACATTGTTGAATAATAAACTTCCGTTGTGTATGATATGATTGCGTTTCGTAACCATACGCCGAGATGCATGGTGTACAGCCCCCTTTTCCAGGCCTCTGATCTCCAGTTGATAGGAAGACCGACTACCTTCAGAAACGGCTTGAGTATTCAGGTCATGCTCCGGTGCAGCTGTGATGATATTACTTATCTATTCGGCGCACAAAACTTTCAGTCCGTAACAAAATGTAAACATGTGACCTTTGTGCTGCCAACTGCTTATCACACCGTGTATTGGAAAATGACACGTTATACATCGAATCGGGGGCGCAGTCCTATCGAACAATCAGAAGACTCTATATCCTCAACATTAGCCGAAAAGCGCAGATGCACGAGGAAACCATTTTGCTTCGTTTTTGGGTTTGACGAAACCAAACAAAAGAAGATTTATGCCGCCTCATGAGATCATTTTCAACATTGGCTCCGAAGCTTTAGAATACATGGTAGGTTTCATCTAAGCCGTGCGGAACTACAGAGATTATTGACGCGCTCTGAAACAATTAATCATGCGTAAGTTTACGAATCAATAAATTATAATCTTTATTGTGCTTTCGACGTGGCATTGTAATGGTTACAAACTATTATGTATCAGATATGAATGGTTATGGTTGGGTCAACACTTCTTTCAAGGATGTTTGGGTAACGTTAAGTACAAGGTATGATAAAATTATCGTACTCGTTATGGCACGGTGTGTTTGAACAAGAACCCCACCCGCCGGTGTCACTATGAGGGCGCCTATATTTATAAACATTTAGGTTTATCTTTCCTTCGATTGCAGGTTTCATAAATGAAGTTGCAGTCATTTCTTTGAACATGGTGTACTTTCAGATGGGCTCATTTCAGATATACCAAGACACTGCTCAATTATTCGAGTCAATTGCATAGCAGCTGTTTATATATGCAATGTCTCTTCCTACAGACGGCCAACAAACACCCTCGCTATTTCGGCATGCATATACACTCACATGTTTTGGGCGGAATTGACTTCGAGAGGCGATCAGCCCGCAATAATGTGATTCACTGTGGCAGGCCCTTTGTCTTGATATATGCGTTGCATAAACATAATGCGCCATATTTTACCAGTGCTTGTATCCCCGATGGAAGTCTTTGTTGCATTAAGAATGAATACGTAATTTCATACTTACATCCAGTACGATAAGCATCTGGATCATGACTAACATCAAGATGATCCTTATTGCCTTCGCGTCATATTGATCGCGCATTTTGACTTCATCATCACGTGTCCAGATAGCAAAATGGCTACATTCAATTCCTCCCCGACATTTTGTGAGCACCGATCATATAAATCGGCACATTGATGCTTTCGTTGTTTTTGCATAATGGAAGTTGATATAGGTTGAAATGTTCCCGGAAGGAGCAATTAGGCTCCCAAGAAGACGGGATATCTGCATGTTACAGGGTGGATATGTCTACGATAATATTGCTAGGTATTGTACATGGACAAATTTATCTTAACTAATATACCGCGCAAATTGGAATCGCATACGCATACCTTTATTTTCCATTTTATCTTCCCCAAGCTGTGATATGATTAGATTATAATATATATCCGATAGACAATATAGGCTGTTGGCAACATATGGCAAGAAGCACTTTTAATCGAACACAGCAACATTAACGATGCAATACTTGTGACGCTTCTATTCACTGCCGTAAACACATGCTTTCATTACCCCGTGGATATCCCCCGACTCAGTCTCGAAGCGCCCCTTATCGATATCGATTTGTAGTCAGTGTTGCCTAAAAGCAACTATCTTGAAAAGGTGCTTACTTTAAATATCCTATAAGTAATTACCACGGCAACTGTGGTGCCAGCCAGTTGCCAATTACTTTGATATATGCTTATACCAGTGTACCCAACCAAACACCAATACACTGCTTTACACAGCAGAATTCATGACAGGAACCACAGGTGTGTAGAACCAGGACTCAATTTGGTCAGACTTAAGCCATGAATTTCATTATAGTATATTTATGGGGAGAATGTTGAGTGTTGCTAGCGGAAAAGCTTATTTGTGGTATGGGGAACGTAACAAGTGAGATGGTAGATATAGCAAATTCAGGAAAACTATAACGGGCTCTTCATAGCCCAATCAGAGTTATAAAGCTTGGACCTACTGTAAACCTCTTCAGAGAAGACCAAGTGGCGTCAAGCAGCTCAACACAAAGCACGCAATACAATCTGCCAAACGACGTCATTGTTGTACGTCATTATATATCGCATTAGGGGAAAAATATGCAGCTTAATGTCATTTCATATATGATACAGCAGGTCTGTAATATGTGTGCGATGAGTTCGGACATTCAATTCAGTGCTGGCTCGCCGACGAAAGCGGGTACTTGCAACTTAGGTGCGTGACTTGCGGCCCTCATTTCTTCATCCTCAGACCTGTTTGTATTACAGAGAAAGAGATAAAGGGGGAGAGGTAAATAGAATGCTAGTATCGCTTCTGCAATTCTATCTATTCCAAGAGGACCACGTAGTAAAACGAACAATCAACGTCATATTACAACATGTTTTGATAGGTGAACCATCAAAGAAATATGCCTTTTGACACATTGAGAATGAGCTATCTTGGGATATATGCAGCATTGTTGAATAATAAACTTCAGTTGTGTATGATATGATTGCGTTTCGTAACCATACGCCGAGATGCATGGTGTACAGCTCCCTTTTTCAGGCCTCTAATGTCCAGTAGATAGGAAGACCGACTACCTTCAGAAACGGCTTGAGTATTCAGGTCATGCTCCGGTGCAGCTGTGATGATATTACTTATCTATTCGGCGCACAAAACTTTCAGTCCGTAACAATATGTAAACATGTGACCTTTATGCTGCCAACTGCTTATCACACCGTGTATCGGAAAATGACACGTTATAGATCGAATCGGGGGCGCGGTCCTATCGAACAATCAGAAGACTCCATATCCTAAACATTAGCCGAAAAGCGCAGATGCACGAGGAAACCATTTTGCTTCGTTTTGGGGTTTGACGAAACCAAACAAAAGAAGATTTATGCCGCCTCATGAGATCATTTTCAACATTGGCTCCGAAGCTTTAGAATACATAGTAGGTTTCATCTAAGCCGTGCGGGAATACAGAGATTATTGACGCGCTCTGAAACAATTAATCATGCGTAAGTTTACGAATCAATAAATTATAATCTTTATTGTGCTTTCGACGTGGCATTGTAATGGTTACAAACTATTATGTATCAGATATGAATGGTTATGGTTGGGTCAACACTTCTTTCAAGGATGTTTGGGTAACGTTAAGTACAAGGTATGATAAAAATTATCGTACTCGTTATGGCACGGTGTGTTTGAACAAGAACCCCACCCGCCGGTGTCACTATGAGGGCGCCTATATTTATAAACATTTAGGTTTATCTTTCCTTCGATTGCAGGTTTCATAAATGAAGTTGCAGTCATTTCTTTGAACATGGTGTACTTTCAGATGGGCTCATTTCAGATATACCAAGAGACTGCTCAATTATTCGAGTCAATTGCATAGCAGCTGTTTATATATGCAATGTCTCTTCCTACAGACGGCCAACAAACACCCTCGCTATTTCGGCATGCATATACACTCACATGTTTTGGGCGGAATTGACTTCGAGAGGCGATCAGCCCGCAATAATGTGATTCACTGCGGCAGGCCCTTTGTCTTGATATATGCGTTGCATAAACATATTGTGCCATATTTTACCAGTGCTTGTATCCCCGATGGAAGTTTTTGTTGCATTAAGAATGAAACCGTAATTTCATACTTACATCCAGTACGATAAGCATCTGGATCATGACTAACATCAAGATGATCCTTATTGCCTTCGCGTCATATTGATCGCGCATTTTGACTTCATCATCACGTGTCCAGATAGCAAAATGGCTACATTCAATTCCTCCCCGACATTTTGTGAGCACCGATCATATAAATCGGCACATTGATGCTTTCGTTGTTTTTGCATAATGGAAGTTGATATAGGTTGAAATGTTCCCGGAAGGAGCAATTAGGCTCCCAAGAAGACGGGATATCTGCATGTTGCAGGGTGGATATGTCTACGATAATATTGCTAGGTATTGTACATGGACAAAATTACCTTAACTTATATACCGCGCAAATTGAAATCGTATACGCATACCTTTATTTTCAATTTTATCTTCCCCAAGCTGAATGATTAGATTATAATATATATCCAATAGACAATATAGGCTGTTGGCAACTTATGGCAAGAAGCACTTTTAATCGAACACAGCAACATCAATGGTGCAATACTTGTGACGCTTCTATTCACTGCCGTAAACACATGCTTTCATTACCCCGTGGATATCCTCCGACTCAGTCTCGAAGCGCCCCTTATCGATATCGATTTGGAGTCAGTGTTGCCTAAAAGCAACTATCTTGAAAAGGTTACGAAACGAGAAATGTTTATAATAAAGTGTGGAATCAGAGCAACCGAAACCTCGCACTACAAATTTACGTAAATGTTGTCTGCCAATATTAGCGATTAATTGCATTAAGTTGGAAACAATGAACATGCTTACTGTATAAATGAGTCATTTACCGCGGAAATGTCAAAGTACATAGTCTAAACCATGGAGATATCCCAGAAGCAATGCAGAACACTGGCCAGCAATTCTTGAATGTGTCATGTGATGTATTGGATGCTTTGTCAAACGCATGCGAAACCATGCTTGGAAACGTACTGCTATTTGAACACCAAGTCAAAGTATGGACCGATCTAGTGCTTTCCGAAATATACCAGCTATGCTTATTTAAGATATATAATTTCATCCGTGTCGTGTAGAATGTCAGCTATGGTTCAGTATTATTTGCCGTTTTGCTACGGCAATATCATTGCTTGCAATTTGGATCCGTGTCTTGCGGTTTTCCTGCTTACTCAGATGCTTTGTGTTCGTATTACAGAGAGAATAAGAGAAAGAGGGCAGATGATATATATGTGGTAGCGCTTCCGAGTTCCAATTCTATCTGCCTAAGTGGACCTCACTTTTTGTAGAAATTAACTACTCGGTATAGAAATTAATTGTATATATAAATATATATATATATATATATATATATATATATATATATATATATATATATATATATATATATATATATATATATATATATATATATATATATATATATATATATATATATATATAGACGTATATATGATATATATGTATATATATGTATATATATATAAATATATATATGAGATATATATATATATATATATATGTATATATCTATATATATATATACATATATATACATATATATAAGTTTATATCTCCCTATCTATATATTTATATTTATATATATATATATATATATATATATATATATATGTGTGTGTGTGTGTGTGTGTGTGTGTGTGTGTGTGTGTGTGTGGTGTGTGTGTGTGTGTGTGTGTGTGTGTGTGTGTGTGTGTGTTGTGTGTGTGTGTGGCGTATATCCACTGATTGCAACGCTTGACTAACTACTGGTGCCAGAATAGAACATATGCGTGGAACATGACGTAGTTTTCTTTCAGATGCTGGATTGTGTGGATTTCCATTTACTGCCACAGGCAGTAAATCCAAGACTCAAAACCTGCCCATAAAAAATATAAAAATTATTATATTTGTATGGATTGTTGACGAAGTCGTGTGATAATCAAGCACGATCGGATAGACATGTGTTGTTTGTAAAGAAATAAATGTTATGGGAACTACTTCTGCTTTGCAAGATAAGTAAGTGTTTGTCCTAAATGCTTCCTTGTTACATTCTTGAGAGATAGTTGCAAAATATTGCCAAAGTAATCTCGTGTTAATTCCATGCACGTGCAGGTAGTCTGTTGAATGCTATGACTAAAATATCAATTGAACAGCAACTCTCAGTTGTGTGTTGATGTAAACTGATGGTACCACAACGATTCAATGTACAATAGCATTGCTTATAATATGATTCAGTCGGAAGGGTTATGCCTGATATAATTATTATCTATATCGTAACTGATAACAAAACTATATTACGTAATGACCATTTAGATGATGTTTTACGCACACTCATGCTCGTAAAAGCATCTCACTCATTGTGTTGCGGGCCATGCAACAATACGCGCCACTTGCTATTTCTCGAAACAAATTTGAAGATATGTGACAATAGACAAGTGAATCAGAACAATTAATTGTCGTTAACACTGGAATGTAGCTATATTGAACGACACCAGATGTAACTTCTGACATAATCATCAGTGGACTTTGACCTGTGTGATGCAGCATAGTGGCGCTTGAAGTCTGCTTTCTTTATATTTGTAGCATTATGATGTTACACCTTTTAGGCCGGCACTAATAGGCATTGAAATTAAAGAGCTTGTGTATTATTAGTGTTTGGCACCATCAAGTGGCACTGAATATGGCGCGGCCAGGCTTGTGGATTACTTGTAAAATGAAGGAATCAATGAAAGGAATGTGTGAATTGACGTCACAGCCTCTGCATCCCGTCACCAGATTTACGTGTCAGCCTCTGCATCCCGTCTTCATATTGACGTGTCACCCTTTGCATCCTGTCATCTGATCGCAAATAGCCATTTACTGCAGACGACTCCAGGAATAAATGAAATTAGCTTAATTGGGCCTAGTTGGCGAGTCATGGCCTACAGTCTGTAAACAATGGCGACTATGCTCAAAACTGTTGTAAAGGACAGGCTTTCTTTGATCGACGTAGCTACGTTTTTCTCGCATGACTCATCTACCACGCCACATTAATCACCAACAGCATTCCAAACCGCATACATGATATTCGTTACATAATTGCATTTTCTTTTGCAGGAATTAATTGAATTAAATGAGACCGCGAATATTATGTCGCATATTGTCAGGTATGTTTACCTTTCTCATTTCGGTCCTAGTCCTTGTTAGATAACCAAATTCAGCCGCACGGATTGCCATTGGCCCTGCCCATTAACAGCTTCACGAATCAAGCTTAAAACTTGACATCTTTTATCAATAGACATGCATATAAATTATTGTTGTTGACTGGCTTGGATATGCTAGTCATATATGACGGGTATTTACGTGATATGATAAAATTAACGTTTGCGCTTAATCGGTCGGCTAACATAATCAACGGCCCTGTTGCATTAGTCAAATTGGTTTGAACCACGTAGCAGACTTTGTCACTTCATTGAATTGAACCTCCCGTGAGGATTAACAATGAACGAAAAGGCAAGTCATCTGTGCTACAATAAAGCTATTTCAGTGATAAACGTTTACCATCAACCATTAATCATTAACGCTGCCATAGTGCGATTGCCTGTGGTTTTTTTCATAAAAGCCAAGGGGAGATACTGAATGTTAGAACGCCTACTGATCACATTACTGTGCACTAACCGGTAATGTGTTGCGCATATTTCTATTCGCACAGCTGCATATTAAACCGTGCTAAATTAGCGTCGAACATGATTTTAAAGATAACAACTGAATTTGAGTAAATTAACTTAGTAAATCCGTGAGCACTCAGTTTATCCAGTTTATATGAATACCCAAAAAAGAATTGATCACCAATAATTGATCAATTACTTGTCATAATTACCTGAATGTAGATGGATTCACCGCCACCAAATGTCAATTCTGATGTGATTATCAGTAAAACTTTACATGTGTTATAAAGCGGAATGGTGCTTGTAGTTTGCTTTCTATAGTTGGCACACATCCGGGATGTTTGTAAGTTTAAAGTGTCACACCTTTTCAGTGCAGAACAAATAGGCATTAAAACGTAACTACTGGTGTATTATTAGTGGTTGGCACTACCAAGTAGGACTAAATATGAGACAACCGGGCCTGTGGATTACTTTGTAAAATGAAGGAGTTGACGGAATCATTGGAAGGAATATGTGTTATTGACGTGTAAGTCTCTGCTTCCCGTCAACTGATTGCCAATTGCTGATACCTTTGAGACACACCGAATACATATATTTCACCGCACTCAGTTAGAGACAGTAGTACCTCAAACGTCTGTCAGCTTCTACAGCAGGCCCATCTCTACGTCGTCTTGGGTTCATTTACGAGATGAACACTCTTCTATTGACCTATTATGTTGTCGTTCCTCAATCATTGCAATCAAGAAGATGTCAAAATACAGTCACAACTACCAGACAATGTAATTAGACACAATACTAACTTGATTGTGCAGATTTGTTTGAAAGATACTCGTTCATGCCGCAAATTTGGGTGATTGCATTGCAACATGGGTCAAGCAAATTACGAAGATTTATAGATGTGTTTCTGATGCAAAAAGGACAACGACATTCCGAATCGCATTTCTACAATACAAACCTACTAGAGTGTTTTAGGGACGTGAAATGATACCTGCCGTTCGCCTGTGCGCCAGGCTACTTGTTAATTCGTCACACGGATTGATATTGTACCTGCCTATTAACAGGGAATAGCATTTCTACAATACAAACCTACTAGAGGGTTTTTGGGGATGTGCAATAATACCGCCCTTTTGCCTATGCACCAGGCTGCTTATTAATTTACATTATATTGGATATGACGCTGTTACAACGCATAATGTTTATCTTTCTCATTTCATACCTAGTCGTCGATTGATATTGTCCCTGCCTATTAACAGCTTCACGAATCAAGCTTAAATCATGACATCTTTTATGGGCAGTTCATAAGAGAGGCAGCGGTACAAAAATATCAAAACAATACAAAGCGTGACAAACGGTTCAATGTAACATATATCGTCCTTTGGTGGTTTTGATGTCCAAATAATTAAATAAGTGCTTTGTCAAAGCATCCGGTTTAATGTCATCGGGCCACATTTGATGCGGCTGGCTGCATGACATACACATATGCTAACTGCAGCTACAATATGATACAATAAATAAACAAAAAATAGGGAGAAACGCTTACTTATGTATTCATACGAATACTCCAAATGTGCGCTTTACAAGCTTTGTCATATAAGGGGCGTTAACCGAGCTTATATGCATTGAATAACAGAGCGCCCGGCGCACAGGCAAATGGCCGGTATTATTTCCCTTCCCCAAAAACCCTCTTTGTAGGTTTGTATTGTAGAAATGCGATTTGGAATGTTGGTAAATAATTAATATATTTTTAAGGATGTTCCGTGGAACCAAAAAAAACCCACGAAGGCAAGAGGGTTAATCTATGTCATACCTTACAAAATATCGCAGCTGACGCGTGTCATAACGACAAGATTAATCATTTAATCATTTGTTTGTGAACTTCTAGTAGTCGCTAAAAAAGAAGCTGATTGTAGTTCACTGGCTTGCATATGATAGCCACATATGACGGGTTTTGACGAGTAAAGATGTAAGCGTTTAATCGGTCGGATAACACAATCAACGACCCTATTGCATTAAGCAATTTGGTTTAAGCTGTGTATTAAATGAATGAGATTGACTTTGCAACTTCATTGAATTTAACCTCCTATAAAGATGAAGTAGTGAACAAAAATGCAAGTTATCCGTGCTACTCATAAAAACCATTTCAGTGATAAATCTTTACCATCAACCATTCATCAAGTGCTGGTCGTTGACTACGGAACGACTAAATACAGTTACGCTGCCCCAGCAAAATCTATTGTGCTCTTCAAAGCTGCAACAGTGACAAGATATATTGAATATAATGGCACAACAAGAACGCCTTCTGATCACATTGCCATCCACTGTGCATTTACTGGTAATGTATTGCACACATTTCTCTTCTCGCGGTTGTCCTACATTTTACCGCGATAAATTAACTTTGAACCCTGCTTTACCTGATCTTACAGATTGCAACTCACATTGAGTAAATTAACCTAGTTAATTCCTGAGCATTCAATATACCCAGTTTACAAAAATACGTAAATGTATCAGTATCCGACTAGACTTCGCTGATCTGAAGAGAATGGTGGTCTAAATGGAGGCGAAGGATATATTTACCCAGTGCAATATGTTGAAAAGTGTAGTTTGCAAATCAAATGCCTGCACTCACATCCTTATTGAAACACATACATCGTCATACGAGGTCAGACGTGGCAGTCCCAATGATGGTGACACTTTGCGCCAGCCGCCGCATCACAAAACGTCTCCAAATTCAATCGACCTGGAACAAAAGCCCAGCATGAAAATGCCATTTGCCGTTTTAATGGAATGGCGTTACATTCATGGTATGACCACTGTATGACATATCATTGACCGTGCTGTGACCGGTTGCATGGAATAAATGAAGCTAATTGCCTTGGGCCATGGATGATGTCAGTCGTTAATGCTTTTCATCAAAAGGCCATCATGTTATGAATCAATTTAAAGTCAGTTTGTAGGAATGGGAAATCTGGTACATATGTGGCAGACCAATCAATACTCAAATTAAGCCACTATGTTATTAATACAATTACATATATTCGCTCATTTAGATACCAATGAGGATATCAATGGGCATAGATATTTCATCGGGGCTTAGATATTTAAGAAATTGGTAACACACTAGTCCACATGCAATCGTAAATATTGAGAGCTGGTAGTTTAAGTTGATTGTAAGACAATATCAAAACTCAAAAGCAGGCCGAATATTTGCAAATATCATCTGTGTCCGAACTTTTCTGGTGAAGTCATTTTGGACATTTAGAACAAATACATATCAAATTCATATCAGGCAATTAGGCGCTCAGCTCTGCCTGGATAATATCCTGCGACTGACTTATTAACAATTAAGAATCCTAGTACATGATGTGAGTAACACCTGTAATTCGGTTATTACCATGCAGGATCCGTTTATCACATTCTAAGCAATTGACAATATAATGAGGTCTCAATTCTTAAGTATGTGAAAACTGTCCATATGTACAATGAGTGTATGCTCAGATGTACGGCAGAACGTAATTGCAGAAAGGCATTACACCGATGTTGTTTAAATGTTGTACTTTGGTCAGATATGCACCAAAGCCCATGTTCTCACTTTCCATTCTCGGTTATACAACCCGTGTAGCCTTATGTATTGATTTTTGTCATGCTGAACATAACAAAATAAATCATCGGTCATTTCTATGAATAACATGAAAGGTTGTGTTGAAATATCTACGTATTGCTTTGAAAAGAGTGGTTGGAATGATAAATTTTCCTTATGCCATGTGTTGGCGCTCCTTGGAATGACAAACACGCACAATGGCACACAAGCCATATGAAATAAATAGCGGCTACGATTTTGGTCAAAGTAGAAATATTATGCCGCACATCACAGTCACGCAAGATGCTTCGGCTTTTCGTCATTCACTAGGATGAGCGGTTGCGTGCAATGAAATATCTATGTTTTTCGTTGCAAAAAGTGGTTGGAATGTGCTGGTTCCGTTTCATAGGTTTGTAATATCAAATAAAAGTGATAGGCCTCTGAAGTGGTATTTCATTATGCAATCCGGTTATTGGTATCATCGCTCAACACTGTCTGTAACTTGCTATATTTTAGCTGACTGCATCCCGTCAAACATATGGAATCGGAATTACGGAATGATCTACACACTACAGTAATGAATTTAGGAAGAAGTAATGACTCGGCATTAAATAATCTGTAAAGTAGCTCAATAATTAAACCACAGCATTTTTTGAAAGTACACGTTGAGCGATTTTTATCACGTAGGTAACTTGCAGGCTATATGTCGATGATTTGTTCACCAATAAATGCCATATGCTATTCTGCTTGCATATATTAGATTTGCATTAGATTAGAATATCGAGATTTGTTCATGTCATATGTGACACAGTGTCTGAATATTTGTGGTTGAATTCATGGTAGCATTTGCTTGAAAATTGGCTGGGCCTTAACAAAACGACATTCAACTGTGTCGCCAGCCTGTCGTCCCATCACCAGGAGATTTATGCTGCCATTAGATGCATCATATGAGATATATGCAGCGGCGCTGTTGTTTATCTGCATCGCAGCTGAAACTTTAATCTATTCTAGTAACAACTCGCGTTTACGAGTGCTCAACTCCTAGCAATTCTCAATATCATACTAATTTCGATAGTTGTTCACGCATGTCACGGGGATACGAATTGTTTATGGAGAGGCATCAAGGATGCGTGTGTCGGTTGACAACAATTCGAAATATGAAGAGAAAGATAGCTCTGCCACACATCCTATAGATACAAGGCGCAGTCAAACTACCTCTTTATAGGCTACCTGACTCCGTCGCAAAATGTGCTTTTGGCCAGCCGATAAAACCATTGATATAGCCTCCATTAGGTATAATATGCAATAGAGAATAGCAGTTGTCTAAAAGATAGACACAAGACATGTATTGGCAGGCTACAACACCAGACATATAACTAGCTAAGTACGACCGGTACATTAAGCAGACAGGTCTAATCTGTATCCTTCAAAATACTGTGACTGGATGTTAAATATCACAAACCATCGATTTTCGAATGTTCCGTTACTTATAAAATAGTTAACGACCTCACATTGTGGCATTTTTGAAGTGCCATCGTAGATTAAAAGCAGTTTGTTTAATACTGAAGGTATCTACATGTTCATAACAAGATGCCACCAGACACCAAACCACTCCTATCGTGTGGTGTTACTATAGGTGCGTAATTTTAATATGACTTACAGTTAGAGTGGTGTACATTTATGATAATATTTCGCTCACATCATTTGGGCACATTCTTGGCTACAGCATGCAATAGAAACCTTCGGCTTATATGGACATTTACATGTTCGATTAAATGGTGCGACGAAATGAATACGATAGGAGCTTCCCAAGGCCACCACCTATTTATATGCAGATTTCTAATCTGTTGGAATGCTAATGTAAGTGTCAAATTACTAAGACGTGATAAATTGTGAATGTGAAAGAATCATGTTGTTCAACGCTTTGCTCTATACTCCGCTACACAGGCCTTTACATTAAGGTCCATGTTGTTATTGTTGGGCTATAGTGCATCGTTCGCTATTGCTTCCTTATGCACCGATAATATGTGTGTAGGGTAATGTGCTTGTATTTCACCATCAATAAACATTATTTTCAATCTTTGATATGGAATGATTCCAACATCCTGTTTCTGTATATAGGCTCATGCCAAACGTTCGGTAAAGCCAACGTTAAGGACTAAAATGATTGAATAAAGGAAAATGGTTCGATTCAATACCAAGTCATTGAAACCACGAGGACGACAGGGTCAGTTGCTAAGTTCGCGCTGTGGCTGTTCAAGCGAAGTATTTACTAATAAATGTTAAGAGCAAATAGGTTCCAATATCATTAATGCCAGAGTAAATCTAATGTAAGGTTCAAAGAGCTGAATAAATTGTAACCTGGAACATTTCTATATATATATGCATACATATATAAATGTATATATAAATATATGTACATATATACGTAAATATATAGATATTTAATTATATACATACGTACACACACACATATATATGTATATATATATAAATATATATATATATATATGTACAAATTTATATATTTAAATATATATATATATATATATGTGTGGAAAATGTATATAGCATAGCACCTTATATTCTCTTACAACTGCTATGTTGATTAACAATCGCTCACATTCACTGCGTTCACATATTGGATGTTTGTATTCAAATGTGGGTAGATGTGTGACCACAGGTAGCTATCTTTGAAGACCTTTTAGCAAGTGTGTGCTGAGGTATGGTGGTCCGATATATTTGCCTCACAAGTTAGGAAAATAATGAGTTTGGAAATATGAAGCAGCAAAGCACGAGTTTACAACCAGTCAGGCTAACACAATCAAGGTCCATGTCAAACTATGCACAAAAAGTGAGATTGACATTGCTTTCATGGAGAACACAATCAAATCAAACAAGTCTGCGCGATGTTGCCTCCCGTTAACATTTGTCAATACACTATAGATGCCATTGGACGTAATTAGGCAAGTCCTTACGTCGCGCGGCAATCTTTGATGTGGTCACGATAACAGTACCAAACGCGATTAGAACCATGCTGTACCGTTGGGGTAGAAGTTGCTCCATCATCGATATCAGTACTTGGTGATGTGATTGCTAGCAGAACACTTTATTGTAAACAAGGTCACTTTGTTGTTGTTTAATGAATACATTTGACAACATTTGAGTCATTAGTAGGTTATTCTTATCATGAGAATAACACTCGTGTTGGTCAAGGTAAAGCGAGCACTATTTTTTTTTCCAATATCAGCATCGTTATCTTACATATTGCTCTGTTACAATATTTAAACGCTGAATAAAAACTTGGCTGCATCTACATTACCAAACAACAAAGGATGTATACAAGCCGCGAAACATCTTTGCAAAATGATCAATAATGAGGGGTCTGTTTAGGCGCCACCAATATTAATGTATGCGCCTCACTCCTTCTGTTGAACGCACACGTCTTCCGAGTTATCCCAGGACCAGTAGTCCCATTGGTGAATATATTGGGCACAAGCCGCCTCAGCCCATGGTGTCTTTAAATCAATCACTTTGGTACATTATACATATGTCCCTGTGGCTGTATCAATCAAATACCTAACTAAAACGGGCGAATGTCAACGGATTAACTCGGTTTCAGATGATTGCAAAGGAAAACTATTTAGTATTGAATAATAACATTGGTAGCTGAAAACAGCAGAGAGATAATGGCATTGATTACAGTCAGTTAAAGGTTTCTTATCTCTGCAAATGTGTTATCATGGTATATTGCATATAAGATATGCCTTGTCTATTCCGTCGACCGAGTGATGCACTAACCTTTCATTAATTTTGCATCTATAAATGGTAACCAAACATGGTATAATTGTTCGTTGTTGATTTATGCGCATCCTACATACAGTCGGTTAAATGTAGAATTATGATACATGAATATCCTTACCGCCAATAATTATGAAATTGATGATGCACGAGCATTTGTACCTCAGATGGCTGTTTCCCTTACGACAAATAATGATATTTGCTTCAACCGCGTGTAAGAACATAATCGTTGGTCACGCTTGCTATATAACGCGCAAACGTTTCCATGACAATACCGAGCCACCGTTTATGAACTGAAATATCTGAAACAAATATATTTCTCACACTGGAGGTCTATCTAATGAACGAAAACGTGACTAGTTCATTTATTCTCACCACATTCGATATGTCAATGAAGGTCATCAAACACGCTGCTTTTGTCTGTATCTAGCGCGCATCAAAATCCTTGTCGTGACAGGTTTATCATTTCCAAGATATGGTCTCCCATGATAAATATTTATCTCATCATTTTCTAATCAGCCAGATGACTCAATGCAGAAAATCATCGCAATTTAAGTCATTGGTGTTATAGCCCATGCTTTTTTGCTTCCGAAAAACAGCAAAGACACAGCAAATAAACATACTGTTGTACGGATAAAAATCCAAAATCATAAACGTTGTGCGTGATATGAAATAAAGATTCTCGCTAAAAAATTTAGCTCTTTTATTTGCCCTCATGTTTTTGCGATCGATTATGAAAAAGGAGTAAATGCCGTTTTTCTTCTTGTAATGATTGCGTCATATAGGGGCATTCTACGTCATAGGCCCTGTTGCGCAATGCAAATTTGATTAAGCAATGTTTGATAGTCATGGAAAAGTAATTGTCCCATAGCGTCGAAAGGGGAGCGTATCAATGGCCAATGAAATCCAATTCAGTCTGGTCAGGCGAATGGATACAAATTTGCTAGCCAACTGCGCTTGACTGTGTATTCTACAGCACGGTCTTGCGAACACGCAATGTAAGCGCACATATATTTGTCCAATGAATCTTTTAAATTTATATCTCGTGTATCACACCTCATATATAATGCCACATCTCACATCTCGTATTCACAAAATGGACGCGATTCCGAATAATACGAGTGGTTTGATGTCTGTCAGATGCTAATTATTAAGGATCAACTGCCTTTTGTAAGTTGCTTAGATAATGAGTGACAAAATTAGATCATGTGTCTATATAAGAAAACATAGACATAGCTCAGCTTGCTTATATTGTCGCCATTATATTAACCGTAGAGGGGCAGATCATGTGCATAAACTTACGTCCGCTTGCAGCCCAATATGCACAAAGCCATACCGATAACGAATAAATTATTGCAGCTGATAAATAAGTACAGCACTTAAAGCAATACACTATTGTTTCATATCAGTGTGTAATAGGATCACGCAATAGTTTGCAGTGCATGTGTATTTGCGATCGCTCAACTGATTGTGTCGCCTGCATTTAATGTCAATGTTTCTCAACAGCACAAGACGGTACGTTTCTCAACTAATTGTACCGCCTGCATTTAATTAAATTGTTATCATCTCTTTCCTCAGACAAACATTACACTGAGTTGACGTTATCATGTGTCCCCTACATGCTAATTCTGATTACGGTATATTTGCACCTGTTTTACGCATCACGAATTGTTGTTCATTGGAGATACTGATTTTCCCTTACATCCAGCAATATAACATTCTATATAACATTCTCTTATGAATACTATCATTCATGCATGAAGTGTCGTCGAAATGTAATCTAACAATGTATCGCAACGAGCGGCAGACAAACCCATAATTCAAAGGTAATGATTTCCCTATAGGCCGTGTGATAGTAATAATTGGAATATACTCATCATAGCAGACATCAAACCAACGCACCTGTCTCCTGTGACCGTATTATCATTCTAATCGGGAATGCTAATGTAAAGGCAAATAACCGGATTGATTCGAGCCGATAGTCCACAATAAACCACAGCGGGTTGCTGTATGCTATGTCACGCGTGCTAATATATTTAGGTTCATTGTGCGTTCCTGCAACATATTTTAATATTTTATAAGTTTTGACAAGCTGATCAAACGGCGCATGATAACAATGGCACGCTTAAGCATTAGATATGCTACAGTGCTATTTGGCGTTGCCTACATGTCCACCTTTCTACAATGTTCTTATTGGGATATTCAGGTGCTCTGAAATCCTTTGTTTGACATATCAGTCACACATTTGATTAAATTGCAGACAGATATGCCACGCCATTGACGAAGAATCAAATTCAAGGTATTGTACGTTGTTACGAAACAATAAAGAAATGATCACTTTGACAAGCATGCTATAGCGACAAGTTAAATAGTGTTTTGTCGGAAGAATGGCTAGCGCTGCATCAATATTGCTGACAATCCTAATAGATATAGTTTAGCACTACTTTAGTCCATATAAAGTAATAGTCAGGAAGTAATAGTAATGTATTACCTCTCAGACCCCATTAAATAGGGGGACCTGCCCCATGTAAGGCAATCAGGGATCATTTTGCTTTTATTACAACGCTTAACGCAGCAAATGGTTGATCCATTTTTCAACATGATTTATATACTGGAATACACATGAAGTACTTAAAAATGTCTCTTTGATTTAGTCGAATCTGTTCATCAATAAACCGCATATTCCTTAAATTATGAACCGCATGAGTGGTGGCTGTAAATCATTCCGCTCCCATTAACTAACTCACTACTGCTGTGTATTCTGTCGCTTAGGTTGCAGAATGTAGACTTCATCAAATCTTCACTTAATAATATTGTGGGCTACACCTACAACATGCGTCGCGCCATATATTACACATTATTGTTGCATATCAGCAACCTAACATTCAACACGGTGAAGAGCCAAGGCCGGAAGAAACTGGTAAAGAAATACAACACATCGAGCAAACTGTTTGTGTGGGCTTGCCAGATCAAAAGGATGATCTGCCGTTACAAGTGAGGCAATATTTTCCCTACAATGACGAATCGCACAAGACGGGATAGTAATGCGCGGCCATCGCATATTTGCCCCCAATGCACTACGGCAGTTGAAGATGTTCAAATGAAACAATAATCTCCTCTGACACTCCAGAGCGCCCATAGCCGAGAGTAGGCTCTGACATCATGTCATTTGAAGGACTGCCATTCTAATTTCTTTGAGGTCAACTTACTGTGTGACATTATTAAGGAAACCAAAGGCACTGATCGCAACCATGTGCAGAAGCTACGTGGTCGCAGAACACAATGAACAGTCACGTCAACTTGCCAAAAACTTGTGACAGAGAAAGATCACTACCTCCAGTAAGAAAACAAAGTGAACAGAACTCGATATAATCTCAATCTCCTCAACCCAGGACAAACCATCGGTTTGAAGCCAATTGATCTCACAAAGAAGTGAAAGGAGGCGACTGTGAAAAAGGTCCTTAAGCAAGACATACAGAAGGAACAGAGTGTTTCTCAGATCAACGAATAAGTAACGACATGGTCATCCCCGTGTTCCTGAGCATACATCAGATCATATCACCAGACACGCCAGGGATCCCGGGCAATCCCCGGCTTACGTCTAGGCCACATGAGACCTACAGGTGCTCGAGTAAGCCCGTAAGAAATAATCCCCGTACAATGCTGTGGTCACATGCTTTACGAGTGGTCAGCGGGCGCTCTATGGGTTGTTAATATACACTTTAAAGTTTCTAACATATATCAAAATATCATTAATTCTGACAAGTGTGCCTTTTGATAAAAGAGGCCGCAGTTCATGCATGGTATTATTGATTAAAGCATCCTCAGACGGTTTGTTTTTGCATTCAGTACTTATTTCAAAGACAAAAAAAAAACCCAAATACCCTAATTAAATTACCGAAGTTATGTAACTAGACACACGTAACACTTGATAAATCGCAATGTACAGACACATAAAGTACTTCAGAGCCAAGCAGTCCGTATTATTCTATTTGATCAAAAAATAAAGAGTCCTATATATCAAGTCAAGACCTCTGTCTAAACAGTCCGATATAGCTCTATGTGATCACACGCTGGAACCCCGAGGTTTAAAACGTTTGCGATTGTACACACGCCGCAAGGACGCAACAAATGGCCTTTTTGAGTCTTAAGGGGCCCTTTGAACTTCTGTAAGAAAACCGTGCGTGCTGCAAAGACCCCGCACGACTGCCGACGGGCCTTCTACGGACTTAAACCCATAACAAGCCCGTGTCTTTAAAATTTGCATGTTCAACTTTTGGCCAAGGGCTCTATGAGGCCCGTACGGCACCAAAAATCTTTAAAAATTCTTTCGGGTTCTGCACGGACTTGCAAGGTGTTGGCCCATCTAAGCCCGTAGACAGCCCGTAGACAGTCCGTAGACAGCGCAAAATCTCTTGTGAGCTACGCGTAAGTGAGCAAGCTGACAGTAAAAACACAAAGCAAGATCAGCTGTCACTAACAACACCACAAGAAACTATACCAACGACGCCACCTCAGATTATCACCAATCTCTCGGAAAGGATAGTCAAGGCTTACAATACGAGTCATAGACATTTTATTGACTGCTTCTATGACTTCAATGTATGGTTATAATGTATAAATCATGTATGTGCTATTACTATAATGCTTTAATTATTTAATACTGGATGTTTTGAAACGTTGACATTTTATTACTGTAACGATTTAATGTTATTTTCCTTTAGTTCTTTTCGTCTCCTCAAAGAAGGGGAAATGTTTAGTTATCAGCTCAAAACGTTAATTATACCGGCCACTTTAAGTTGGAGTTTAGGACAACCGTCTTTACCCAAGTTTTGACACACCGCGATGCTGGCTTGGGGTTGGTCGTGTGTTCCCAGTTTGATTAAAGTTCTAAAGCATAACGCAACACCAAGCAACCTCGTTCCAAACATGGGACTGGACCCGCCTCTTTAAGGTAAATTGTGTAGGTCCAGATTGAAGTTTTCAGACTTTAAGTTACTGTGCTGGCGCTGTGGTCTCTAAAAATGGATCAACATATGTTGTTGTGGTCGTCCGAAATTACTCTTGCGTACTCGCTGGTCTCATCTCTGTGAATATTTGATGAAACGATGTTCTGTTATCAACCGTTGTTGACGAACCAATAGGTAAGCTGGTGTGAACATGCGTGACAGTGATATGTTTTCTCTTCTTAGGTGGAAAGATTTACACAAGTGCCATTTTGGGCAAAATGAGAGATGCTTACGGTCAGAGACGAAACATTTTCATGTGGGGTAAATTTGTTTTGCACAAATAAACGCCATAATCCAGCAGAACCACTCCAGATTGCTTTCCAACGCTCTCAGGGGCCCCTGCGACAGATGTAATCAGGGAAAGGTCCCAGAGGCAAAATAAAATCGGATCAAACCGTTTCCGAATGAGGCACGTGCCGTATTAGACACAATAAAGAATTATCAGCGCACTAAGACACACACACACAAGCCCAAAAACCTGGTTGTCTCACAGGGCTCAGCTATTTCTGGGGGGCAATTGCAATGTATCCTTTCACCATGTTTGATGTCAGAACACCACCCAGGTTTCGCATTGATTTGTGTCAGCATGACGGTCATAGGGTAATCGAAACGTATGCGATAACTTGAGCTTCACACTAACTGGGTATGCGATTCATGTGAACAAACAGTATCCAAATGCCAAGTGCACCTTTGGTCCGCCCTTGTGTGTTTTTGTCATATTTGGGGATATGCAATGAAAGCACACCGAATAGGCCCTTGTTCGCAAAGATGTGGCCTTAATATATCCACAAATAATTAATGTTTGCCCTTATTGATAAGGTCAAAGGTAGATTAGTGAAGACGATGGTTATTGCCAGATAGGATCAATTGTTTGGTTGTTACGTCTCGCATCATGATTTGAATACTGTAAACGCCAATGTGTATATACTGAATTTATTCTCTTTGGTCATAACATTAACAAGCCCATGGAACTAGCCTTAACCAAATGCGTATAAGACAACAATACATTTTGATTAAATATCCTCACAGAAATCAACCTTCCAGATAATTTGAGCGATGAACTTTGGACGAAAGTACTAGAAATAGTACCATAATTTACAGTTATTGTGATTGTTTTGTTGCATTTTCACAAAATATATACTTGATGACTTGCATTTAAGGTCACTGAAGTTACTTTTGGTCGCTCATTCACTTCCTATTAAGTAGATAATGCATAACTTGTTATATTAGAATAAACGTTCTTCGTCGATAAAGTGGCACTTCACACCGCAGTGTTTGTTAATATCATGTTAAAGTCGTTCGGGGCGATTACTTCATGAGTTTTACAGTACAGAAGGTGCGATAATATCGATGTTTGCTACCTTTTACGATCGATAGTAAGCACTAATAAATGCGCTCAAAAAGCAATTAAATTCTGGCTCATGCGTTGTATGATTTTCTTTCATGGTGGTTCAACAAATTATATTCCACTTGCTTAATGCGGTAACAAAACATAATTTGCCAATATAAGCAACTCGATCCATGGTGAGGTGATACTTATTTGGAGGAATATTTTGATTATGCATTATTGTACGGCTAAGTATAATTTATAGGGAACAGTATTTAAATATAACTGTCTATTTTATGTGCTCACGAAAGTAAAAAATAAACATTAATAGTTAAATCGAACTTGTCAATGGCAACCAAACTTAGATTAAACTGGCATCTTGCTACTCGGTGAAACACGCGTCTCATTGGAATTTGCGCTGCCAATTTGCGTTGTTGAATACCGCGTTTTCATTTCTGGTTGGTTGATAATTTTCACGAAGAGGTAGTGAATTTTGGTTATCACTAATGTAATCAAATAGGATGGCACGTAATCTTACCTTTCGTGCTGACAAATTAATCTTTGTATTACATCTTCGACCTTATGGGGCGCCTATTTATATACACGTCGGCATATTTCTAACAGATGGCTACAGGATCCAAGATATACTCAATGGTCACGCAAAATCTCACCCAAAAGCTTTACCAATAGGTATAAGAAGTATACGGCTTTATTTATTTGTAACTGATGACATCATACAATACGTGATTTACACAGATGACGATTGCTAGTAGCTCTTCATACCAAATTAATAGCCTTGATGGGCAAAGATATTGCGACAAAAGTTGTGTTCCAAATTAGAGTGCAGTTACCTTGACATACATACATAGATATATATATATATTTATATAAGATAGAGAGAGATATATAGATATATAGATATATATAGAGAGAGATATATATATAGATAGATAGAGACACATAAATAGAGGGAGACAGAGAGATAGGGAGATCTATAGAGAGAGAGAGAGAGGAATATATATATCTCTAGAGAGAGAGAGATCCCTCTCTCTCTCTCTCCTCTCTCTCTCTCTCCTCTCTCTCTCTCTCTCTATCTCTCTCTATCTCTCTCTCTCTAGAGAGAGAGAGAGAGAGAGAGAGAGAGAGAGATCTCTCTCTATCTCTCTCTCTCTCTCTCTCTCTCTCTATATATATATCTATCTCTCTCTCTCTATATATATATATATCTCTCTATCTATATATATATACAAATTCTTTAAATCTGACCCCCCCTATCCTCTGCTTACATCATAAACTATCCGGGCAATGGGTAAGTTGCCAAATGCTGCTCACTTTGTACAGACGGAAATTATTGAGAAAAGCAAGTACTTAACATATGCATTAGTGAATTGTAAACGTATTGGCATATCACGCTATGCTTTGACATCATTTGAAATCTAAAGCGCAAATTTCGCCCACTCTACCCGATTAGCTGTTTCTATTTAATGTTGCAGTCGTTGAGCGTAAGAGCAAAGTGTGGTTAAACTGCGCATGGAGCAACTGTACCTATTTAGCACCACTACTATTACATTTGTCCACACAACTTGGTAATATTTACATAGACTGCAACATAAGCGACGTAACCAACATCTAAAATCCCAGGATTGTGGATCCTTCGATCATTACACTTGGGTTGATCCGTATATAAAGATGCCCATCATGTTAGAGGTCATAGCTGTCAATATTTGCCACGAGATTCTTTTCGAATATATTAAGTTGAGAAAATGGCTGATGGATCTCATCAAAAATGATTTATGGGTAACACAACACCATCCGTCCCCCGGTGCATGAATGGAAATCAACCGATAAGAAGCAGCTAGCTTTTGGTGAAGAACATCGCTCAAAATATGTCATTGACATATCACAATTCCTTACAAATGTCATCCGTTGAACAGTTATTAGCGTAGGTGGTTCATGATAGACATATCGATTTGTCAAAAGGGCATCTGTCACGTTTGAACGATGCGGAATTATAAGTACTACTATTGGTTTAGGTTGCTTATGTGGCAACATATATCCATTATATGTTGCTATTTTGATTTAACTTCTATATGTCATAATTGACACATACTAGTCTAGCAACCGCATACTTTACATACACCGACCACATAATAAAGTAATCCAGTTACAGAAGATAGATTTCACTTGTGTCTCATATTGCAAACCCGAAATATTGGTACACTTTGTATCTCGTGTTGATAAACCATGAAGCAAACATCTCTGTCGTTATTATTGCAACAATCCCCAGGTGCTCTTTTTTTGCAGATGTTAAGCTATACTAATAATAAGGAAGTTAGAAAGCCCATCATCACCAGACGCGAACATTGTTTGACACAGTTACAAATAAGAACATATACAAACCTTATGTCGTTAGTACAAAAAGCTGGCTATTGTAAAAGACATACTCTTAAAGCATATATCGACCTCCTATTCAAGTCGATTCCTACGGTCACGTTATAAAGAAAATTATAACCTGGTTTCGTATTGATGACTTGGAGGATTAACTAATATTACCACTCTTCTTGACAGGCGATTCATGCAAAGTAATCAAATGAGCTATGAATATTTTTAAGCTAAGTTTAAGTACTTTAGAAGCTATGGCATCCACTTTTTTGCTGTACGTATTGTTTAAACTATGATATTCTGCGCTCGTTAAAAACATCCATTGCGCTAACGCAACGTGCCGCGTTGATTTGGATATCGTCGTCACGTGTCTTTAATCGAAATAGATCACGCATGATCATTCATATAGCAAAGGTAATATTTGATTATCGCGCACTACCGGCAGCATGGAGTATGTTAAGTCCACAAACAAACAAAACTAACGAGTGGTTAGAAATATTGCAGGATAGTGCATGTTTCGATGATGAAAAGATTAAAGGTTGATTAAAGTTCATTCATTATGAATTAGGACGTAAGCGACACCAAATTTATCATTGTAAGGTTTTACAAACTCTCAGGCGGTCGTACAACCTATTTATTTATGCTTATCAGACGTCATTGGAATAATAAATAGTGCAGCATGAGAGTTAAGCATCAAATATCATTGTAACAAGTATAAAATACAATAGGCGACAATTGACTCAATGGATGTCACAGTCAGGTACCACCTGAAGCATAATGCACTCCGTTGTTTCGCAGTTTGTTGACATACAGTTAGACATAGCCCTTGGAGCACTGTGATTCATTCCACTAATCATCTGAAAAACAAGCTACTTAATCTATCGATCGTGTTTTTAAATAAAGGCTTACTGTTTACCTTTACATAAGATGAATGTTGTTCGGGTTTGTGGTTTATATACGCCTTGGATGACAAAATCCTACACGGGGCGGTGTTATTGATCTCTCAGATACCTAATTAGTGTAAATAAGATGACGTCAGATAAGCTATGAGATGTCTTCGTGATAGTTTGCTGCCGTTTCTATTGCCTTAATGTCGCGTGATTCCTCGCACCTCATTGATGTTATCAACCCTAACCACAGTCAATCTTGGTCGAAATAAGTATATAGTTCTTACTGAACAAAAATACCTAAGGCGGACTTAATGCCAAATATTCTCGCGGTGCGCTTATGGATGAAGGAGCACATTAATATAAGCACGGGTTATTTCGGCCACGGGTTTCGCATAACATAGTAAGTGCACTATAACATTTAAGACCTTTAAATAAGGTGATATAAGCCATACGAGCATGGAGGCTTCAGGATCGGTCTTGATGTCATATACAAAAAATAAAGGTACTTGATATTATGACCAAGAGTCACCGTTGTTAAGCCTGGGATGGTGATGAGGGACGAAAGATGATCATTCTTATGTTGCCGACGTTATTGTTGGTATCTAAGGGTTTGTGTCCTTATCGATAATACGCTCTTTTTTAGTATTTTCCTAAACTTGATCGTGTTGTATCGTATGTTTTCTGTGTGTCTATCTCCGTATGAATCTTCTGTGTGTGTTTCCGTATGTATATTTGCGTGTGTCTGATGCAGCCGTATTTAAATTGAAAGATAGGGGTGGCTTGATGTGGTGGGCTGTGATTGGCTAATCGGGTGCTTGGGGTCATTTGGGCTAAATGAGCTCTAGTTGGAGATCAAACAGGTAGATATTAATTGATATGGAAGTTGACGGGATTCGAATGTGAACTTCATGGGGCTGTACTTACTAAACTGGGACTAATTAATTTGGAATTGACCCGTTCGGAACATTAACTTAAAAGAATTCTTTTTATGTAAATTGGACAACAATTAATCTGGTACGAATGAAAAGGGATGAATTTATTTTTCTTAAATTGGTTTTGTTTTCATGTCCCGAGTGGCCGAAAAGTTGTAAATCTAACTGAAACTTATAGAAGGGATGGAGAGGTGGTGGGTGTATGTGTTTGAAAATGTATGCGTGTATGTATGCGCTTGTTGAGGTGTGAAAATATTACAGCAAATGGGATATCATATAACGTTGCATTTTACG
>CM067352.1:724308-747699 GCA_034190875.2 Urechis unicinctus | reverse complement strand
AACTCCTGGTCATAAAAGTCCGACATTGGCAGAGCTCCAAAACCTCCTCACAATCAGATTCCATCTGCTGTGGACATAAATATTTAATGAGATATTAATATTTGTTATGGCACGAATTGTTGTCTGATGATTGATAGTTAATAAGGATTTCCTGCCACCATTAGTCTATAATAGTAATCAGGGCTGTCTACTATTTCTGCTATTCTTATTGTATCTAAGCCCAATCAAGAAATATGGGAAAAATATGTATGAAAATATGGAGAAAACAAGACGCTTTGGATACAAAGAGAAAACAGACGGAGTATTTTTGCGATTTTTTTGGTATCTTACGTCAGTGCGACTACACGCCGGAAACACTCGAGCGAGATTTAGTAAAGCATAAAAAGACCTTAAGCCAAGACAAGTAGTGTTAGCAGACTTTGTACAGCAGGAAGAGTTTATGCGAGCTGTGATCGATCACGAATATTGAATGCCTAATGTATATATTTTGCATAATACCCAATTGACAATAAATGATGCCCTACTGTCGACATTGTGCTGAGCTCTTTTTTATATACCAATGACAGAAACACCCAGTATGGCACAGTTAATCTGTCTACGAGCCTTATTTGTGGAATTTGTGGTGCTTGACATTAAGGTTAAATAACATCAGTAAGTTCATGACTCAATATATTCTCTTTAAATCAAGACAGGTAATATAATTACTAAATCATAGCCTATTGTGGTGAAAAGAATATTCAAAATTGTTTGATTGCTCACTGATCCGTATGAATAGATTGTGTTGCGCAATCTTAGTTTGTGTGGTCGGTCTTTATAAGAAAACAGATCGTACACAAAGCCAAGGCCAGCAGTTTATATTTCTATACAAACGTGACATATTGATAAGTTGCAGAAGTACTGCTGTCCAATTTTGATCCCGTTTGAGTACATGATAAATTGCCCGTTATTCATAAGTTGTCACTCTCTGGTCATTGACTAAACAGAATACAATTCATCCTCAGAAACGGGGCTTTTATTTACCACTAAATATGTGCTTCGTCCAATGTAACAGCTGATATCACTATGTTCCTAAAACGCCCTCCGTTGGGACGTTGTTGGTTGTTTATACGGTTTAACCTCCTATGTGGGGCGACGTCAAATTGCAAGTTCCGATGCTGCAACGAAGTATCACATATCGATTCCACTCAATGAATGGCTTGCTGGTACCCTGTGCCGATCAAATGGGTTCTGGCTATAGAAAATGTTGGCAAAATTTCAGGACAAAAATATCAGAACATGATTGCTTTGCCTCTTTATAGATGAACGCTTGGAAGCTAATAAGCATAGACAGAATTATTGTTTTGATTTGAAGCATTCATGAGCCTGATGTTGAGATTGAATCACATAATTAGCATACCTTTACTGTCTTACACCTATATATAGCTGTTCTTTCTTGGTTTACGTCGTTATTACGGACTGTAAGCCATTGGAACAAAGCCAAATAGATGCAATCGAGCATGATGCGGGTCCTCAGGGCTTACCTTGTATGTGATCAGAAAAGTCAACATTGCAAGCGCACTTTTGTGGAGCCCGTTTTACAATCCTCATGTCGATCATGATCCTGCAACGTGTATTATAGCATGCAAAGGTGTCAACAATAATATGATTAGTAACTGTTACATGTGGCAACGAACTGATAGAGACTAATACCTGTTGCTTAGACCGCCGACTTAAGCTCTTGCAATTATATAACCATTACGACCTATACCGAATTCGCTGTCGATAGTTGCCGAAAGCATCAGCCTTCACATCAATAATTATAACTCTGGACAAATGGCCCACCAACGCAAATACCGAGAGTGGTCTTGGTTGTTATTCTGTCAGAATCCATTTCTGTCAGCGCCGCGTAATCTAGCAAACATGTGCTTTCCACAATCCTAGATTCAAACGTCACATAAACAAACATGGTAGGGCTACTTATTTTACGAATAAGGAATAAGCAGATGAGTTCGGTTATTTGGTCATCATCATCCCCATAGTTTAGTGTAAATCGGTATCCATGTTCTTGCTAAGGGGCAATAGGTCAAATTGCTATGATTTTAACATCTCCCGACATCCAAATCAATAGCTGTCCGCGTTTTACGCATTTAGCACGGTTTTGAACACCTAACTGCCGTAACTATGGTTCAGTACTATATGAGGTTGTGCTACGGCAATAGCATTGTCAATGCAATATCGATATAAACATCAAGGTTATTTACATCATTCATATGCTGCGGCGGCTCCGTAAATGGACCATAGTTGGAGTAGGATGAGTTGCGGCATTCGCCTCAATAGAGCTTCACGCGCAATAGTGATCTAGTCATCTGATTTACGTGTCAGCCTCTGCATTCCGTCATGTGATTGACGTGCCAGCCTCTGTATCTGGTCATCTCATTGACGTGTCAGCCTCTTCATCACGTCATCCGATTGCAAATTGCCAGGAGCGGTTTACTGTGGAAGGTTTCGGTAATAAATGAAATTAGCTTCTAGGTGGCTATTCGTGGCCAACAGTCTGTACTTGCAGCTAAACAATGGCGACTATGCTCAAAACTGTTGTAAAGGACAGACATTCTTTGAACGACGTTATCAACGTTTCTCTCGCATGACTTATCTATAACGCCGCAATAATCCCCAACAGAGTTCCACACCGCATCTATGATGTTCGGTACATAATTGCATTTTCCTTGAATAAGTGAAAGATAAATATTATTCGCACCGCATCACCAATGACAAGATGTGTTGCGATGGCGAGCCATCTGTGTAACATGATATGCTTTTATGCTCATAACTAAGATATGGACCCGGGATTCATATCACATATGAAGGAGGGTGACATGAATTGGATTGCGGACTTATGTAGGACATCGTGATTCATGATATTGCTTACTGTTCGTAACACAATTCATAAACAGTGCGACCAAATGCACATCATATATCTATACAAGACGAAATACATATAATGACAAAAACATTTTTGTATTTGTTTCATTTTCCTTGTAGTGATTTGATTAGGATCATGTAAATACGAATGATGCAATTACTTTTGATTCCGGTGTTTCTCGAGGCAGCACTCGTAAGATGCGATCAGTTTGTATGATATATTTTGTCGTTTGGCAGATTGAACATACCATCCACTACTTCAGAGCCATGGTCGTCATATACAGACAGAATACGAATAAACTCAGTTACTGCTTATATCTTCATTCATGATGTTGGTTGAATAATTGCATTTGCAGTAATTAATTGAATAAATGAAACCGATTATATTACCAGCTGAATTTTATTCGCACCTTTCTTTTAATCCAACGTGTTACAATTAGTTTGTCATAGGTCAATAATGCAAATTCCCAACCATTACTAGCGGTACCTTATAGCAAAACTTCCATTTTTTTTCACAACATAATACCTAATTAATTGACATCGGATGATAATAATTACAACGGCAGATAGCATATGTTCTCCGCCTTTTGTTTCGCCTTATTACTTGTTCGCTATGTATATCAAAGTTCGCATAATTTACCTATAACATTGACCTAAGACGCTTGATGCCTCTGTATGGTAATGGATATGCATCTTTGAATGCAATCTGTTAATAGCAATCTAGAGGCAGCATCACCAGTGACAAGATGTGTTGCGATTGCGAGCCATCTGTGTAACATTATATGCCTTTATGTTAATAACTAAATAATGGGCACGGGCTTTATATCACATATGATGGAGGGTGACATAAATTGGACTGCGGACTAATGTAGGATATCATGATTCATGATATTGTTTACTGGTCGTGACACTATTCATAAATAGTGCAGGGCGACCAAATGGTGACAGTATGCCGGATTGAAAAAGGCTGCCGACCATCCACTGTTCATTGATCAGATAACGTGTTAATTGGCCAAACGGATAAGATTGCAAATAGAACTCTATTCGTTGTTCGCTGCAGATCAGTCCACAATTATTATTAATTATAAACCCTTAAGGCTCGCACAGTAACTCTCCATTTATCTAGCAGCTAATAGCTGATACTTTTGAGACACGTCGAATACACCGCACTCAATAAGAGACAGTAGTACCTCCAACGTCTGTCAGCTTCTACAGTTAGTCCATCTCTACGTCGACTTGGGTTTATTTACGAGATAAACTCTCTTCAATTGGCCTATTATCTTGTCGCACCTTAATCATTGCAATCACGAAGATGTCAAAATACAATCACAACTACGAGACACCGTAATTAGACACAATATTAACTAGTTTGAGGGGTTTGGTTTGAAATATACTCATTCACGCCACACATTTATGTGAATTCATTGCTACATAGGTCAGGCAAATTACGATGATTTATAGATTTGTATTTGATGGAAAAAGGACAACAACAAAGAAACAGCTTGGTGTACCGTACTGGTAAATCGCCAGGTGATATACGATATATCTGACTTGACGCTGTTATGTCGCATATTGTCAGATATGTTTATCTTTCTCATTACGCACCCAGTTTTTGTTAGATGATCTCCGAATGTACTATTTACATGGTGGGTCACACACGGGGCAACTGTGGTTATATATTTGATGTATTGATACAGAAGCAGTCTGCGTACAGGAATGTACGGTAAATGATTCACGTGCTTTGTATATTTAGGGCAAACTTAATGATTCTACTAAACAAGTATACAAGATGTAAAATCTAAATGATACTTTCGAAAATCTCGAAGCTAACGCGTTTGATATAAATGGCTAAACACTATGCCGAGATGGCTTAATGAAGTTAGCGCATCAAAACGACATGATGAACCAGCAGGGTTTCCGCTCTGATTATGAACCTGTAGTGGTCGTCGGTAGAAATATGCACCATATCATTGTTGTTGACTGTTGCATTAGTCAAATTGAATTAAGCCACGAAGCCGACTTTGCCGCTTATTTGAATTGAACCTTCCACAGTGATTGAAAGAGCAAGTCATTCGTGCTACAAAAACGCTATTTCAGTGATAAACATTAACCGTCAACAATCACTCATTTACGCTGCCCTAGTGCAATTTTCGGTGTAAAAGCAGCGGGGAGATTTTCAATGTTAGAACGCCTTCTTACCACCTTACCATCCCCTAACTGGTAATGTATTGCGCATATTTCTATTTGCACAGTTATAGATCACAACTGACACTGAGTAAATAAACTTAGTAAATCTAGTTTTTATATAAATACCTTAAAATTTCCTTTTGTAACTTTTGGCCCAAATTGATTTCATGTTAAGCTCAATGTTACTATTCGGAAGTATTTTGTGTTGGTAAAGGCCAATATTCGTATCGCTGGCCGTTGCTCCATGGCACCATCATGCGAATTTAGTTGTCTCTCAAACGTTTGGGCTTTTGTGTTGTTGATATCCTTTTCAGATATTGAGATAACCAGTATGTCAGTGTAGCTATCTGGTAAATTAACTACCTACACGTAATTATGCTCAAATAACAATGCATGCGTAACTGAATAATCAGTTGAGATCAGCGCTCAATTTCCAGCTATTCTCAGCTGATAAGCGTCTTCCACGTGCCATATTGTGACAATTTACAACGGCCCGTCAAATAAGGAATAAGTCTTCATAAAAGTCGTAAAAATATCATCGATTGTACTAATGATAACATTGTCCGAAACTGGAAGATTAAAAATCCATGTTTAGTTTAAAGCCCCTTCACTGCAAATGTGCTGACTGAATACAATTGCTTGCAAAGAGCTGTGGTCTGCAAAACAAAACCAAACAAACTTGACATTGTGTTAGCATGTGAGATCGGCAATATTCTACATACATTGTGAACTTTGCTGAATGTTGACCGATTCATATGTATTAGTTAGTGTAAATATATTCATGCGTTCACGAGGAGAATGCCTATGGAGAGGATCCGTGGAACAAATAGGTTCAAAAGCTGCCTTTTTCGATTGTTTTATGGCTTTGTTGGATATCTCTCAACAGAGCAAATGAGCGTCTGTCATTGTCTCACAAGTAATGGGTAATTAATAGACAAAACCTGCATACAATTCGTGCCTATTGCAGGTGTGTGCACTCGAATTGAAAATGCAAAGAGATTATGTGCGAAATAAATCGAGACGCGACTGGCGATCCAATTACGATGGGACTTATTTGAGGTGTAATTACACGATTAATATTAATACATTAACGTTATCGAAATGACCCAGCCCAGCATGCAAACACAATTTGCCGTTTCAATGGAATGGCGTTACAAATATGGTATGACATATCATTGACTGCGCTGTGACCTGTTGCATGGAATAATTGAACCTAAAGGCCTCGGGCCATGGATGATGTCAGTTGCGAATGCTCTTCAATAAAAGGGCACCATGTTATGAACCACTTTAAAGTAAGTATGTAGAATTGATATGTCTGTTGCAGACTAATTAATACTCAAGTGAAGCCACTATGTTATTAATTAAATTATATATATATTCGCTCACTTAGATACCAGTGAGGATATCATATCATCCCCCTCCATTAACCCTTGGTAAAAAAAATAGCGGAGGTTGCGCCGCACCTAGCCCTACTCACGCGCAACGTTCATCGCACTGTTCAGTCAGCCCAGGAAAACCACGCTCAAATTGGACAGCTACCTTCCAGTACAATCGTCCGATTGACATCGATGGTTGTATTAACGGTACGTGTGGTTGTATCAGTTACATCATATCGACGGTAGTGCGATAAGAACAACGATCTCATCATCAAGGTAATTCCTCTCCTTATTGCCTTCTAGTTGTTTGTACCTGAGTGCGTATAACTCTCATAAAATGCATCCACCCATCAACCGTTCCATCCTGGCTCTCGGGCGTCTTATCTTATGCGGTAATATAATGATGCATCGATGATATGACGGCACACTAGCATTGATGCAGTCCAGGTCAGAATGTATCGTACCATTGGTATAGTGATGCATCCACGCAGTTATGCATCTATGTATTGATACATCCAAGCAGCTATGCATTCACTACGTTAAGCATACAATCACTGATGCATTCATGTATTGATGCATCCAAGCGGTTATGCATTCACTAAGTCAAGCATACGACCATTGATGCATCCAATGTATTGATGCGTCCGAGCAGTGATGCATACATTGAATGACACACACAAGCATTGATGCATTCAGGAATTGATCAGATTGTTTTCATGCATGTCACGTTCTTTTCGTATGAACAACAGCAATCCTCAACGATTGGCACTTGAACCTTAAGATAGCGATACGGAATAATTGACTGTATCAATTGTACTTTGTGTTGCGAATGATATGGGGGCTTTTCATGCAATGCGTCAGCACATTTCGCTGGTATAGCGTGTCCTATTCATCTCGTCGACGCAAGAGAGCCATCGTTTGACAGCTATTAATTGTTTTGTTTTGGATGTAAATTTAACTACATCCTCGATGCTGGGCAGAATAAGCGTCATGCGTCGGATACTGTATCTACCCGCATACTTGCGGCCGATTTACACCTCCACCGCCGCATTTTCAAGGTAACACGATTCCGCTAACACTGTAACCTCCACCTTAGAGCCAGGATTTTCGTCCCAGTGATGACTACGAATTCATGGCAAATTATTAATCCATTTTGACCGACCTAATTGGTAAGTTCCACAACTAAGGTCCCTCCCACTAAGTACCTACCACTAAGGTGCCAACCACTAAGGTGCAACCACTAAGATGCCAACCGCAAAGGTAACTCCTACTAAGGTACCAACCGTTACGATACCATCAACTGAGGTACCAACCGCTGAGGTACCATCCACTGAGGTACCAACCGCTAAGGTGCCTAAAAACTGAGATCCCTCCCACTGAAGTACCTACCACTAAGGTTCCAACCGCCAAGGTGCCAACCACTAAGGTGCCAACCGCTAAGGTGCCAACCACTAAGGTGCCAACCGCTAAGGTACCTTCCACTAAGGTACCAACCGTTAAGATACCATCAACTGAGGTACCAACCTCTGAGGTACCATCCACTGAGGTACCAACCGCTAAGATACCAACCGCTGAGGTACCATACACTGAGGTACCAACCTCTAAGGTACCACCAACTTAGGCACAAACCGCTGAGGTACCACCCACTGAGGAACACACCGCTAAGGTACCACCCACTAAGGTACCATACTCTAAGGTGCCACTTACTGAGGTACCAACCACTAAGGTACAACCCACTGATGTACCAACCGCTAAGGTGCCAACCACTAAGGTGCCAACCGCTAAGGTATCTGCCACTGAGGTACCAACCCATAAGATACCATCAACTGAAGTACCAACCGCAAAGGTACAACCCACTGATGTACAAGCCGCTAAGACACCAACAGCTAAGGTACCATCCACTGAGGCGCCAAACACTAATGTACCATTCACTGAGGTAACATCCACTGAGGTGCCAACTGCCTAGGTATGACCAACCGAGGCACCAACTGGTGAGGTACCACCCAGTTAGGTACCACCACTAAGTTACCATTCACTGATGTACCAACCGCTAAGACACCAACCATTAAGGTACCAACCACTAAGGTACCATCCACAGAGGTACCAACCGCTTAGGAACCACCCATTGAGGTACCAACCACTAAGGTAACAACCGCTAAGGTACCATCCACTGAGGTACTAACCGCCTAGGTATAACCAACTGAGGTACCAACCGTTGAGGTACCACCCACTGAGGTACCAACCATTAAGCTTCCATCCAATGAGGTATCAAACAATAAGGTACCACCCCCTGAGGTACCAACGACTAAGGTACCTACCCATTGAGGAACGAATCACTAAGGCATCAGAGGTACCCTACTACAAGATACTGATCACCAAGGTACAAACAATTTGGGTACCAAATATCTTCCAAATCACCCACTGGCAAGTACCACAATGGAATAGCTCTTTTGTACCAAGTGGAGCTTGCGCTCCGTCTTGAACAAGGGAGTACCCGATCGACTGTTGGTCTGTTGGGCTACAATGAAACCGCCCGATCAGGCTTAACCACGAAGGTATCGGATTCTCGGGTACCAGTCATCGGGGTACTGACAACGTAGGTCCTGTGGTCTTGTATTGTTTCGTAACAATGAAACCCCGGTTTGTCTTGAACAGCTGTGTGTGTAAGTCAATTCATCAACACCAAGAGAACAGCACAATTATCAGTGCCAAACCCGCCGTCTGCGTCAATATGGCCTATTTATTTTACGTGTTATACAGTGGCTTGATCAATAGGTGTACACATCACGAATGGATCAGCGCAAGGCACTACTTCCACTCAAAGCATTAGTGTCGGCGCGTTGTTAAACAATATGCCTTGCCACAACTTCTCTCACTCCACGTATATTGTAGGTTAATGTACTGATTCCTCTGCTGTCAGATATTCTCTGGATGTCATGCAGTTATCAACCTGATAATGTATTTCGGTTGCAGATTTTCGGTCATGAATGATAACTACCAAAACGGCCAAGGAATTGACCACAAAGATTCCACATCAAAAGGTATCTTACCACAGGGACCCGAACCTGTCGTCTGGTTATTGCTCGTGACTGGTGTCGAGAACGAGAGAATTATCGGGCCTATAGTTCGAATATCCCGAGCTTAAAATGATAAACATCGATGACCCAGCTAAAGCAATGATATTGTTGTTTTTACGTAAAGATAAAAACTTAAGAAAGAAACCTTCTTTGAACGCACGCTCAAGGAACGAGTCTCATTTAAAGATGCGCTTAAGAGGTGCATTTCATGAAAAGTCATCGCAGTTCTACGGTGAAAAATACTTCGCTGACTGATTATTTGCAACTTTCGTGAATGATCTCTGTAAGTTGAATAAATTCCGTGACCCCGCGTATTTCTGTGGTCGTTGTAAAGTTCATCGGCTACAAGTCTTCCGAAGCTGAAAACTGGCGCAATTTTAGCGATGATACCAACAAACTGCTGAACTGCGCCTGCGTAGTTACTCGCAGCTCGCTTGCATACTTACTTTAGTTCAGAGGCGCAGATAATAATAAACTATTGATGATTTTCCTCTAATGAGAGACACGCGAGGTACCATCCACTGAGGTACCAACCGCTAAGGTGCCTAAAAACCGAGGTCCCTCCCACTGAAGTACCTACCACTAGGGTTCCAACCGCCAAGGTGCCAACCGCTAAGGTACCATCCACTGAGGTACCAACCGCTAAGATATCAACCGCTGAGGTACCATACACTGAGGTACCAACCGCTAAGGTACCACCAACTTAGGCACAAACCACTGAGGTACCACCCACTGAGGAACACACCGCTAAAGTGCCAACCGCTAAGGAATCTGCCACTGAGGTACCAACTCATAAGATACCATCAACTGAAGTACCAACTGCAAAGGTACAACCCACTGATGTACCAGCCGCTAAGACACCAACAGCTAAGGTACCATCCACTGAGGCGCCAAACACTAATGTACCATTCACTGAGGTAACATCCACTGAGGTGCCAACCGCCTAGGTATAACCAACCGAGGCACCAACTGGTGAGGTACCACCCAGTTAGGTACCACTAAGGTACCATTCACTGATGTACCAACCGCTAAGACACCAACCATTAAGGTACCAACCGCTAAGGTACCATTCACAGTGGTACCAACCGCTTAGGAACCACCCATTGAGGTACCAACCACTAAGGTAACAACCGCTAAGGTACCATCCACTGAGGTACTCACCGCCTTGGTATAACCAACTGAGGTACCAACCGTTGAGGTACCACCCACTGAGGTACCAACCATTAAGCTTCCATCCAATGAGGTATCAACCACTAAGGTACCACCCCCTGAGGTACCAACGGCTAAGGTACCTACCCATTGAGGAACGAATCACTAAGGCATCAGAGGTACCCTACTACAAGTTACTGATCACCAAGGTACAAACAATTTGGGTACCAAATATCTTCCAAATCACCCACTGGCAAGTACCACAATGGAATAGCTCTTTTGTACCAAGTGGAGCTTGCGCTCCGTCTTGAACAAGGGAGTACCCGATCGACTGTTGGTCTGTTGGGCTAAAATGAAACCGCCAGATCAGGCTTAACCACGTAGGTATCGGATTCTCGGGTACCAGTCATCGGGGTACTGACAACGTAGGTCCTGTGGTCTTGTATTGTTCCGTAACAATGAAACCTCAGTTTGTCTTGAACAGCTGTGTGTCAATTCATCAACACCAAGAAAACAGCCCAATCCTCAGTGCCAAACCCGCCGTCTGTGTCAATAAGGCCTATTTATTTTACGTGTTATACAGTGGTTTGATCAATAGGTGTACACATCACGAATGGATCAGCGCAAGGCACTACTTCCACTCAAAGCATTAGTGTCGGCACGTTGTTAAACAATATGCCTTGCCACAACTTCTCTTACTCCACGTATATTGTAGGTTAATGTATTGATTCCTCTGCTGTCAGATATTCTCTGGATGTCATGCAGTTATCAACCTGATAATGTATTTCGGTTGCAGATTTTCAATCATGAATGATAACTACCAAAACGGCCAAGGAATTGACCACAAAGATTCCACATCAAAAGGTATGTTACCACAGGGACTCACACCTGTCGTCTGGTTGTTGCCCGTGACTGGTGGCGAGAACCGAGAGAATAATTGGGCCTATAGTTCGAATATCCCGAGCTTAAAATGATAATCATCGATGACCCAGCTAAAGCAATGATATTGTTGTTTTTACGTAAAGATAAAAACTTAAAAAAGAAACCTTCTTTGAACGCACACTCAAAGAACGAGTCTCATTTAAAGATGCGCTTAAGAGGTGCATGTCATGAAAAGTCATCGAAGTTCTACGGTGAAAAATACTTCGCTGACTGATTATTTGCAACTTTCGTGAATGATCTCTGTAAGTTGAATAAATTCCGTGACCCCGCGTATTTCTGTGGTCGTTGTAAAGTTCATCGGCGACAAGTCTTCCGAAGCTGAAAACTGGCGCAATTTTAGCGATGATACCAACAAACTGCTGAACTGCGCCTGCGTAGTTACTCGCAGCTCGCTTGCATACTTACTTTAGTTCAGAGGCGCAGATAATAATAAACTATTGATGATTTTCCTCTAATAAGAGACACGCGCATTGTATTGTTAGGGTCGTGACCTTATCTCTAGGAAGCGGAGTAAGTGTGAACAGTCTTGAGGTCGAGGACAGCACCATCTTACCATCTTACTCAGAATGCAGGAAACACCATTAATGATTTGTATAACGGGTTCGAGTTGGACCATCTCTCTCCAATCGACCTCAATTAGGTTCTGTAACGCTCATGACGGCGACCAGCGCCGTTGATGCCTTTTATTCTCGTAAAGACGTATATGATCTCATCTGGCTGACTTGTACAATACCTGTTCAGTATTTGCAACATTGTTATTTCACTTGTTAAATGTATGTTTATGATAGGGTCGTACATCACTCAGAACGATGCCAACTTCCTCAAAGAGCTCTTCAAAATCATAGTGACGGAATCTGTTCAGAATGGAACGTCTAGAGGGAAGTATGAAATTAGCAGATGCCTTATATATGAATGCGACTTTGCTGTTTAAGAATTGATATCAGCATAAACAGCAGTTTATGTGAAGTTGTACAATTTGTCAACACATCATCCCACATACTATGTGTACAATTTATGTTGAATATTGATTGTTGAATATTGATCACACGTCGTGGACATAATATTTTATTATTTAGCTTTGTATAATCTCACGATTATTTATGGGCGCATTCATAATCCTTATTGACAAATAAAAACACTCTGATTTTCAGCAAAGTCATCGATTTCAAACACCCCGATGATTTGAAGAATGTAATGGATATCTCCGTGCCAGAGGATGGTGTGTTCCAAGAATGCCTCCTTGACCTCTGTATGGATACAATCAAGTACAGCGTCAAAAGCGGTGAGTTACAGTATGCTATGCCTTAACAATGCTGCTACTGAATGTCAGATGTTGCATTATGAAGCCCTCACTAAAAATCATAACGTCCACTTCATGTGTTGGATGGTGGTTAAGAATAAAGACAGTTCTGTTCCGGTCTACATGGTGTCGTCCTCGTGTGTGTGTTTCTCAATATAGTTATTTGGACATAACATAACATGGTGGCAGCAAGTGAGATCTAAAACGACCCATAGTGATTAAAAACAGTGTTTTTATCTTCCGCTAGTCAGCAGTGGAAACGACTGTCGTCTTGAGGTCAGTGACACCGGATTTCAGTGAACCGAGCAATTCACCTCCTCAACGACCCCGCTCAAACGCACATGGTCGGCGACGGATTGTGTGACTGTGGTGTTGGAATATCGAACAACGCCTTTAGGCCCTAAAATCCCCTCACCAGCTGAACTCATTTTCCAAAGGAAAATTAACTTCAACCTACCAGTCTACCATCAAGGCAACGCCCATGACATAACTGCAGCTAGACAGCTAGCCCATCAGAAATCTGAAATGCGTTACAACAGCCAGAGCAAAACCCTTGATGAGCTTGACATCAACCAGCCCGTTTACTACCAGGATGTGGCACGTAAAAACTGGCTCCCCGGCAAGGTTATTGGAATTGGCCCTGAACCACGTTCCTACACAGTGCTATGCCGCACGACAGGTCGCCCTCTAAAACGCAACAGAATATTGCTACGACCTCAACCCATAGCCACTGACACTTACTCAAGCCCAACTCCGTCACCACCAGCTGCACCGATAGTTGCCCCACCTCCTCTACAGCCAACACAGGATAGCCCCGTACCTGATCCCATCTCCACACCTACTAGTAAAGTGAATCACAACGCAACAGTCTCCTCACCTGCGATACAGAAAAGTGGAAATACTACAATACCTACACCACGTCCCAAGCGAAATGTCATGCCTCCACGTCGTCTCATAGAAGATATTTAATCTAACTACATATTCATATTGTAGCAGAACCAGATAGTATTGTTTTGTATGAATGTCAACTTGGGACTAGATATAAATTGTATGTCATTTTATTGTAACAGGCAGACTGCTACCTTTTTGTTTGTGACTGCAGACAAGCAACTTACATAATGTCTGTCATTGATGATTTCTTAAAAGAAGGGGGATGTTGCATTATGAAGCCCTCACTAAAAATCATAACGTCCACTTCATGTGTTGGATGGTGGTTAAGAATAAAGACAGTTCTGTTCCGGTCTACATGGTGTCGTCCTCGTGTGTGTGTTTCTCAATATAGTTATTTGGACATAACATCAAAGATCTTGTTATAATAAGATACCCGACTCGGACGTTTCCGTTGTGAAGCTCGCGACCAGCGCGCCACCTGGTTTCGTGGAAGCTAAAATGTAAACAAAAGCGCGTGGCTCAATGGTAAAAGATTGGTCGGCGATGGTATGTTCACAAAAATAACGTTGTATTTCTAAATTTACAGATTTTTTTATAGAACCAATACAAAAAAAGAAAAGTCAATTACTATTGACACCTTTTAAGCAATTTGTGTGGCGATTTATTCAATACAATATTTTATATGAACGTTTGAACGAAGTCGCATATTTCGGTGTAGGTCTACCCTAGGCCAAGCCTTGCACGACGTCTTATATATTTATAATACCATCGTGCGCGGCTAGGTCTACCCTAGCCCCGGTCGGACGGTATTATAAATATATACACGTCCCGTGACTGCCGATCATTGAATTTGATATAATATTTAGTACCATTGTAAATTGTACATTGACTGTTACACAAGACGTCCAGTAGGTCTACCTCTATTTTAGCCCCGCTCGAACGTCTAGTCTACCCCTTATTAATTTTAACAGATTGTTCTGAATGCTACGGCTTTTGTCATTAGTGGTCATCTTTGATATGAAATATAAGAAGTTGATTTAAGGATATGCTCATATTTTGATACTTTCATGCTGTTTTCCTGATTAAATGATATTTGATTGGTCACCCAGACGTACCTACACCGAATCAACAAGCTGCATTGTAGGTGATGGGTTGTCCTGTGCGGACATCATTTTATTATGTACTACTGTTGTACATATTCTTGGTTATTCATAATAACAATATAATGCATCATATCAGGACATAGCAACATACTGAAACATTGATGCAGCAGGAGTCTAATCATCATTAATTATTTATATATGTATATATATATATATCAACCACAGTCCAACCACAAATAGGATACATTAGGAGATCAACTACAAAAAATACAGCCAACACTACAATTATTTATATCAGAGCTCAATTTATCCATGTAAACATTATTATGTACTACTGTTTTACATATTCTTGGTTATTCATAATACAATATAGTGCATTATACCAGGACACAGCACATACTGAAACATTGATGCAGCATGAGTCTAATCATCATTAATTATATATATATGTATATATATATATATTAATATATATATATAAATATATATATATATATATATATATATATATATATATATATATATATATATATATATATATATATATATATATATATATATATATATATATATATATATATATATATATATATATATATATATATATATATATATATATCAACCACAGTCCAACCACAAATAAAACGAGATCATCAGGATACAATAGGAGATCAACTACAAGCTAACTAAAACTACAGCCAACACTACAATTATTTATATCAGAGCTCAATTTATCCATGCAAACATTGAACACATAGGTTGACAATATGCCTCCCTGTCTTACTGAAACTGAAACATTGATGCAGCATGAGTCTAATCATCATTAATTATATATATATGTATATATATATATTAATATATTTATATATATAAATATATATATATAAATATATATATATATATATATACATATATATATATATACATATATATATATAAATATATATTAGCACGAACGCGACCTTTAGTGGACAAACCGCCAACCTTTCGTAGACTTGGGTCCACGAAAGGATATACCAATATGTCCACATAAAGTCAACGCACTTTTTGTTTAAAAATAATTGAAAATATTTTGGTTTGACCATTCCAATATGATAGTCTAATGTTAGTAACGTGCAAAAATAATTTTTCACGGGTGGTTTCTTTGGATATTAAATATAATAGCGAAATGAAATTTTAACAACTAACCATTCGTTGACAAAACCCGCAAACCTCAATATCTTCCATACAACTACATATACTTCAACCCAAATTTCCGAAATAATGTTTAATCATGTGTATTGGATATGTTTATTTGAAAAATAAAGATATTTTATTTTTTTTTAAATTTCATTTCCGAAATAAAATATTTGTCTCCTTATTCATCAATCTACAACGTTGAATTGGATCGTGAATTGCTACCAATGGTTCATAATGATCACATCTACAACAAATATTATGTTTCTAATCCATGATGACCGAAAATTATTTAAAAACTTCCGTATTCGGCAAATGTTCGAAAATGTATATGGGCACGAAAGGTTGGATTTGTACTTATAATTTAGTGTCTTGACCTTTCGTGGACGACCTTTCGAGGACAGAAATTATATACCAGGAATAAAAAGTGACAAAAAGGTTTTTATTCAAATAAAACTATTTCATTGTATCAATTGAAATATGCCGAATAAATAATTGATAATTAATGATAGCAAAAATGCATTATAACAATTTGTCCACGAATGGTTGGAGTCCACGAAAGGTTGTCTTATGCCATTAGGCACACCAAATCAGTCAGACATAGTTCTGGCCCATCTAACACACACATCTGATTTGAGTACCATGCAACCACAATCTAAGTTTAAGTAGTCCTACATACTATGGAATCATAGAGGGCTTTCAAGGAAATAAATAATCATGAATATTTGATTTTACGGAAATCTAAACATTCTTCCGTGACATTACATTGACACATAACTTGATTATATTTACACATTCAAAATGGATATATACATATTATGTTATATCGTGTAATAAGATTTATTGCTTAAAAATTGGGGTATCTATTGTTGATCTGGCTCCAGAAGAACCAGCACGGCACCATACTTTAAGTTGCTGGGGTGTCACTCATCTGGAATGCATAGTAAGAGTATTATTTATATAGAATGGAAAAAAAAAATCCACATTGGTTAGGGTTGGGACTATACAACTGCTAGTATAGGTGGCAAAGATTATCATTAACACTGGCTTCCATCCATCTTTAGAATACCTAATTCCAAACACAACCTTATGTTAGACAAATAGTACCTCAACATAGATAAACATATGGGTCAAGCCTCTCAAGGCAAATAAACCTGGAACATATATAATAATCATGAATAAATAAACGTTAGTCAAGTTGAATTAATTCAACTATTGGTCACTAGGCGGATTCGTTCCAGCTAGGCTTAATTATGAGAATCTGGCTGTGAACCCTTCTTTATGTAGATAAGAGATATAACCAATAGTCAATACAAAGAAAAAGCACAATAGGGTCTCTACCTATGTATTGCATTGGCTCAAACAACACATCTAGATCTTGGCATGTATTCATTGCTATATAATAAACGGATAATAATTGCTTAAATATATGGCAAATACTGCGTGATCATCGATTTAATCGTACAGGGTTTATCTTACCACCGCCGACTTTCTTAAACCCCCTTAATCTGTTATGTTTACACTAGTTACCAATAAAACAGCTTTCTTTATCGCCCACAAGAATTTTACTTTGGAAAATCATGTAGTGTTTTCAACTTTCAGACTTACCTTTCCTCATCTTTAGGGAACCGAAAGAAGCTTATATCCCTTTGGTTCTTTCTACAATTTGAACAGTTAATTGCAGCACAGAAGTGCCCATTTGTGTTTGACTGCCAGTCAGACATATTCGCAAGTCATAACCAAGTTGGTTGGTTGCTGCGCGTCGAGTAGCTTCCACAAACGTAGGGGGCGCTGCCTACACGGTGTCACGGAATTTGTCGGGCGAATTGCCGAGTCGGGTATCTTATTATAACAAGATCTTTGATAACATAACATCAGACATTGAGTGTCTCTCATCCAGATGTCCGCGTCATATTTTGGGTAAATAAATGCCTAATTCATAGGTTATTCATTTGAATAAAAGATCCATTGACTCGAGTTGCCGTTAACACAATTTTCAGTTTTGACTTTGCAATCGCTTTAAACCTCTGTCATAAAATTGACTTCTCGGTGCCAGAGGATGGTGTGCCCCAAGAGTGCCTCCTGGACATCTGTCGGGATACTATAAAGTACAGTGTAAAAAGCGGTGAGTCATTGTATGCTGCTGCTGAATGTGAGACCTTGTGTGTCTCTCATTCCGATTTCCGCGTCGTATTTTGGGTAAATAATTGCCTGATTCATGGGTTATTCATTTGAATATAAGACCCAATGACTCGAATTACCGGTAACGATCAATGTAAATCTTAATTTTCAGTTTTGACTTTGCAAACGCTTTAAACCTCTGTCATTTCATGCATATAATGCAATAGCTGTGACAAATCCAGGGTGCAATATCTCAGCAAAATGATCTCCTTGTATTCAGGTCATCCTCACGTCTTCAATACTTTGTTTGCCGGCCTGGATGTGAATGGATTTGGCGGAGCTTGTCTTTCTGAATCCATCAACACGTGTGGGTAAGACCAACGTTTAGTTTATTAGGGCTTTTTTTTGCCGGGCTCAAATACTAAGCGGTAGACAGATAGGAAAGAAACGTTTACATTTCCAGTCTTTGAGGAGCGAAATAACTTATTCCACCACCTTAACCCCTCCCAACTTCCCATCCGTTCTGTCTTATTGCAGAAGCAATTTTAGCAAGCTTAAACGGGCATGAACAGCTAATGAAGGCGTATCGTGGTTTTGAGGAGTGGCTGCATGGGTGTGTATGTTGATTGCACCTGATTGCAACTGATTGCACAAATGTAATTTAATATCAGACATGGACAACAGATATATGTGCATTGTTGTAGTAAGTTATACGCGATCAGGTAGGCAGCATGTTAATGTTTATGTATATCGTTGTGGCGACAACGTGGTGTAGTTTTGACACAGCCAAACATATAAAACACGTTTCCACGAATGTAATAATTATTTGAAAGACCATATACCACAGTTCGCCAAGTTTCCCAACCTCTGATTGCCGGTGTGTTTTATCCAGTCACTGAGTTATCCATGTTGTCATGCATAATATGTTTTATATATTGTCTTGATCAATTATGATTTTTTTTCCAGGGGGTTCTTTTGCCAATATATTCGGCATGAATCTGGCTAGATTCCATAAGTTTCCCGAAGTTAAATCAGAATGGATGTTTGGTCTTCCCAGGATGTATGTGTTCACGTCGAAATCGGTAAACGCGTCACTTCTATCAGACAGTTTACCAATAGAGTAATAATGATAAGAATTTGTGACACCACGATCACTGAAGGGTTAAACAGTAACTTGTGTGAATTGATCCGTTTTCTGTGTCATTATTCCGTTTCCAAAGATGCTTCCTTGATGGGATTGGGATCGGAGGGTGTTCGAGCGGTACCGACGGACGATCGAGATCGCATGAGTCCTTCACACCTTGACGCTATGATAACGGACGCCATAAATGCGGTAAGCTTTATGATGAATAACCGCAAGGTTTGTTGTTATCAATGATCATATCGGTTGAACCAATGTACTATAATCAATCAGTTATTCCATGTGAACCATTGAAGTTGCTTTCGAACTTATTTCAAAATCATATCACTAATTTTCAGAATTAAAGATGAAAACCAATAATTTAATTTTTCAATTTTAGTAATTCTCACCAATTATACCGAAACCTGCACTTCTTTGTTGTCCTGGTATATTGTGAGGTATTTCGCAAGTCATTTTGTGTAATACCAGGGAGAAGTTCCGATCATGGTGAACGCCACAGTTGGCACGACTGTATCGGGCTCGTTTGACGATCTTGATGCCATAGCGGATGTGTGTTCACGTCATAACGTATGGCTGCACGCGGACGGGGCTGTGGGTGGAACAGCTTTGTTCTCGTCAAAGCATAAACATCTTCTCCATGGAGTTGCACGGTAAACTATAAACAGGCCATACACTCTCGACATTTTTTTCCAATTCCTCGCTTCTTACCACATTGAGTTCTAATTCTTTTAATTGGCTTTGCAAAAACAACGTTCCATTTCATACCATTTGGCTGACAATTAGAAAAAGTGTTTATTCTGTTCCATGAAATAGCTATTTTCGAAGAGGAGGTGAAATATCTGTTGTTATTAATGTATTGTATTATGTGAGTTGATTCGATGACGTGGTACTTCGATGGGTGGAGCACCGCAGCAATGCGCAGTCTTCATCACCAAACATATTGTGAGTCTTATTAACTTGACGAATTCGCATTCGCCAAATTATCTTGGTCAGTCCGATTTGTTTGTTTGTACCAATGTTTGTTATTAACATGGCGAAACTAAGGTTAAGGTCAACAAGTGAAAAAATAGTATATCGAACGACTTAAGTAATAATGGTCGGATCATTACAAAATTGCAACTTTTTTGTAGATATAAGTCAATGCATAAAACCAATAGTTTTCCCAGGCGCCCCAGGTCGAAAATAGGGGTATCAGTCCTTATGTATTGTTTTATCATATTTTTTAATCGCTTATGAAATCGACAATATGTGATCGTGTTCAAACAATTTGGATCAAATGTTATCAGGGCCAATGGCTACCGAATGATACTTTTTTTATGGATGTCGAAGACGTCACTTCCGGTAACGAACAAGAAATGTAAGTCGTTGATGGTCGTATCGTAAAAATATTTTCGCCTTACGATAGCCCGTTCTTTTATATTTCGTCAGTTTTATGCATGTTAGAAAGCAATAAGGGTGGAACGACAAAAGTTTGGTTTGTGCTCTCAGCTTGAACTTCTAAAATTTGTTGTACTATGAACGCTTCTCTGGCCCGCTGGACATAATGTGTCAATACACCTTTATATTTATACTAACAGATGTCAATTTTCGTGTGATTATTCAAGGGAATGCTTACTAATTGTCACTCATCCTCTGCACGCTACATCTTCCAACAAGACAAGCTCTATGATGCTTCCTATGACAGGGGTGATAAAACTATTCAGTGTGGCAGAAAAGTGGATGCCTTCAAAATCTGGTTGATGCTCAAAGCCAAAGGACTCAAAGGGTTTGAGATGAAAGTAGATCAGCTGTTCGATATCGCCAGGTGGGTACCATGTTCAGATATCCCATATAAACAGGTTCTCGCTAACGCTAGTGGCCCTCTGCAACCTTTGCTGGAAAATATGTAGCAGTCTTTGTAAATATGTTTCCTATGACAATTTGCCTGATACACGCAGGTGACTTTTAAGACAGGCTTTATGTCAATAATTAACTGTGACTTTTTTCCGTCATTTCAAATCAATATCGGAGCTGAACACATGTATACGTACATGTATACATCTGTTACCTGCTTTTACCAGCTAAAACATTTGCTATGGTTAAACCTTAGGTTATGCAGGACCTATTAGAGTGATGCAACGCAAAGAGCCACAACGTATAATTTAAACAGAAATTGGAAAAGCCAAACAACAACATTGATTATTTGATATGACAAATCATATAAAAACAAATCCAAAAGTTTTTTTACAGTACAGATTTCCTTACCCCAATGTAAAGGCACAATTCGCCATGATTCAACACAGCTGGGAGTTGGTAGCTATGGAATCAATGACACCAGAACTGTGCTACTACCGCATCAGCGTGAACACTACTTCTACGTTCCTACTTGCAGGAAATACGATGGACAGGGCACAGAGCAAGATGCACTACACGGGCGGAGGAGAGAACAAGAATGATGTAGGCATAGTTCGAAGTGGGGACAGAAAAAGTGGATGAAGTGATCAGAGTGAATGACAGACTGATGGCGGTGAGAGCGCAACTGAAGGGTGTGATTTTGTTTGTGGTGGCAGCATATGCTCCTTAGACAGGATGCGATGACGAGATGAAGCAAAAGCTTAAGTATGAGCTGCAGATATGGTGAGTGATGGTTAGATGATACTGGGTGACATATATGAAAAGTCAAAGTTGTAGCCACATTGACTCCGTTATGAAACTCTGTGGTAATAGTTCAAATGTCAACAAAAGTGTCATGAATATTTCGAGCGCCGATAAAATCGTCAATACATGTCAGACGGTAATAATAATTGGGTAACGTGTTCTGTGACAGCTAAAGTCTGATCCGTGGATTTCATGGATGTCGATCACGTCACTTCCGGTTACGAAAGCAACGTCACAAGTTCGATGCTTAATACCGCCATGCTTTAGAATTCGATTTCAACAGTTTACATATTCTCAAAGTGTAATGTAATTGCAAACTTTTCTAAATACATGTGATTGTAAATAATGCATGGTAAAAAAAACCTAGCTGTTCAAAAATTTCTGGTAGCCAAAATCTCTGAACTTTTTAATTGCGCAATTAATTAACTAATTGTAGTCCAATTGTGAAAAAAATAACTGCGCGTTGGGTTGGGAAAAACATTTCCACTTGGACATTTTTCGAAAATTTTCGATCGCTTATTGAATAGTAAATATCGGTCAAATTGTCGTAAAAGTTGTTGTCATGGATAGCACGAATCTAATGCTGAAATTTGATAGATATCGATGGGTTCACTTCCGGTTACGAACCAATCAAAATTAAAACGGGACAGATATCTGAAGTAAACGTGTCTTTCTCTGTCGTTAATGATCATATCGTAAATATAATTTCACTCATATTCTGAATATATAGCAAATCTCTTGCGTTATAAATTATCGATAGTTTTCGCACAAAGTAAGCTTGAAGTACAACGGGTGTCACTTCTGCTGGGTTTTTACTGATTTGTTAACAGCACAAAAGTCGCCGCGACTCTCTGCTCGCCTCATCGGCACGCTGTCAAGTATGGCACGCCGCGCGAAACGAAGCTTTACCGTGAGTAGGCAAAATCATTGTCATTCTATCATGGCCGTTCGCCAATTTCCCCTATGTACCCATGGGCTTATCTTTTATGCTGGTATAAGACGATTTTATAGTAAACGCCCGCAATCATTGCCCCTTGACCCCTATAACTCGCAGGTCAGTTGTTCGCTGTTTGAACTATGGGCGTCCTCATTCTGGTTCGTAATCTGATTAAGTAAGGGGGTTTGATTAATACCATTTAGGTTCTCCACCTGCACAGTTATGTTATATATTACCCGCATGAGTTTCCATACATGAGGGATGGATATTCAGAAATAAAACAGGAGTAGATTTTGGTAACTTGCTTTGATAACACGACTGGGGGACTAGGATTGAGTGAGTTGACATCTTCGAATATATTCTAGGAGCCTGGCTTTCATCCTTGGACTGCAAACAATAGTAACAGGGTAAGTTTCTATATAGGACTACTAACCGAGACACCTGCAAGTGAGG
>CM067352.1:702069-724208 GCA_034190875.2 Urechis unicinctus | reverse complement strand
TAAAAGACGCGTTTTCCCCGCAACAAGATGATTAAATTGGTTAACTCCCGAGACCGAGTGACACATCTGATATTGTGATATAACTGCACAGCCCACCGTGCACTCACAAGCGCGCTTGGACTTAAGTGTAGGTAAGTGTGTTATCCGTGTGTAGCCTATTCGAATGTACTGCATTTAACACAAGTTATGTATGTTAATGAAAAAATGATGCTGTGTGTTAAAGCGAACAGTAAAACTAACCGTGGATTACCAATTGTTAAAGCATATTATTTGACCTTCTTAATACTGGTGATTGCATTCAGTAATATCCTCTTTTTCTTAAAGTCTGCGTTTTTCCATTATTGTGATTGATGAAAGTGGCTGCGCAAAGAATACATGCAATCTACATGGTGAACTGGCAAATGTGCTTGCCGGCGCATTAGATAGATGTGTTTGCGATTTCTACATGCATTGTTTGGCCCCTCCATCAAATCGTGTTTACAAATTTCTTATCTCAGATTGTGCTTCTGTAATATTCATGTCAAATATTAGGCGTGCCATATCAGATCGATCGGAATAATTGAATTGTGGTCTCTCATAATTGAATTTCTTCCAGCAACCTGTGCGTGTTGGCGCAAGTAGAGAGATCATGCTGATAAACCGCGTGGCAATACCTATTTTCGATCTTGTGTGGAACCGAATATAGCGGTTCCAGTTACTCGTCACACGACACAAAACGGCGATACGGTGTTTGTCTTGCTTTTGAGTATTTTACTCAACGAGCCCTTGCATCTCATGTGAGAGAAAACAGTACAAGTGTCGGAGGGCTTTTGAGATTTTACTCAACGAGCCGCCTGCATCTTATGGGCAAAAACAGTAGGCATGTTACTATATTAGGTAGTTGGTGTAGCCCCACAATAGTTAATAAGTTAAGATTTGATGAAAGTCTTATTTTTCAACCTAAGCGACAGAATACACAGCAGTATTGAAGTAGTTATTGGAGCGAAATGATTAACAGCCACCATTTATGCGGTCATAATTTAAGGAATGTGTGGTGTATCGATGAACAGATTCGACTAAAAATGGAAGAGACATTTCACCGTACACAAACCGTACATCATGTGTATTCCAGTCTAATTAATAATGCTGAAAATAGATGAGCATATTTATCACCACCGCAACGATTTGGCTGCGTTTAGCGTGTGTAATAAAAAGCAAAATGATCCCTGATTGCCTTACATGGGGCAGGACCCCTATTATAATGGGGTCTGAGAGTTAACACATTACTATTACTTCCTGACTGTTTACTTTATATGGAACTAATCTATATCTATTAGGATTGTCAGGTGGATTGCATACATTCACGACTCTATTATTTGGCAAACAATATTGATACTGCGCCAGCAGACGTATGACATTTGCCGTTCGTCCCAGACAAAACACTATATGACCCGTCGCTATAGCATGTTTGTCAATGTGATCATTTCCTTATTGCTTTGCAACAACGTGCAATGCCTTGAATTTAATTCTTCGTCAATGGCGTGGCATATCCGTCTGCAATTTAATCAAATGTCCGACTGATATGTCAAACAAATGACGTCAGAGCATCTGACAATCCCAATACGAACATTGTGTAAACCAGTAGAATGGTAGACATATAGGCAACGCCAAATATCACTTTAGCATATCTTATGTTGAAGTGTGCCATTGTAATCATGCGAGGTTTGATCCGCTGATCGTAACTTATAAAATATTAAAATATGTTGCAGAAACGCACCATGGACCTAAGTATATTACCACGCGTGATAAAGCATACAGCAACCCGCTGTGGTTTATTGTGGACAATCGGCTCGAATCATCCCGGTTATTTGCCTTTACATTAGCATTCCCCATTAGAATGATTATACGGAACAAATTGCTAATCTGCATATAGAAAGGTGGTGTCCTTGGACAACTCGCAGTGTTTGGAATCGATATATACATGTATATATATATATATGCATGAATTTGAAGAAAAGTACGTACCCTGCTTCTTCTTCATTTTATTACTCTTTCGTTAAGCCTAAACAGATGGTACACGAGAGGACTATTTATACCGAACCATCGAAATTCATATTGTGAAACACAATGTCTGAAATGAGACGGCCACAGGAGACAGGTGCGTTGGTTTGAGGTCTGTCATGATGAATGTGTTCCCCGTTATTACTATCACACGGCCTATAGGGAAAAATCATTACCTTTGAATTATGAATTTGTCGCCGTTCGTTGCGATACATTGTTAGATTACATTTCGACGACACTTCATGCATGAATGATGGTATTCATAAGAGAATCTTATACCGATTCTCTCTCATTGCTGGATAGAATGAAAAATCAGTATCTCCAATGAACAACAATTCGTGATGCGTAAAACAGGTGCAAATATACCATAATCGGACTTAGCATGTATGGGACACAGGATAACGTCAACTCAGTGTAATGTTTGTCTGAGTAAAGAGATGATAACATTAACATTAAATGCAGGAGGCAGTACAATTAGTTGAGCGACGTACCGCCTAGTGTTGTTAAGAAACATTGAAGTTGAATGTAGGCGGTACAAGTTGAGAAACGTACCGTCTAGTGTTGTTAAGAAACATTGACATTAAATGCAGGCGACACAATCAGTTGAGCGATCGCAAATACACATGCACTGCAAACTATTGCGTGATCCTATTACACACTGATATGAAACAATAGTGTATTACTTTAAGTGCTGTACTTATTTATCAACTGCAATATTTGATTCGTTATCGATATGGCTTTGTGCATATTACATAAGGGTTGGGTGCAAGCGAGCTGTTTAGTTTATGCTCCGTCAGCATGTGGTAGGTTATAGCACAGAGATGAAGGTCACACGATCAGCCCCTCTTCGGTTAATATAATGGCGACAATATAAGCAAGCTGAGCCATGTCTACGTTTTCTTATATAGGCACGTGATCTTTTTTTGTCACTCATTATCTAAACAACTTACAAGAGGTAGTTGATTCTTTATGATTAGCATCTGACAGACATCAAACCACTTGTATTATTCGGAATCACGTCCATTTTGTAAATATGAGATGTGAGATGAGGCATTATATATGAGTTGGGATACAAGAGAAATGTTTTTAAAAGATTCAATGGACAAAGATATGTGCGCTTACATTGCTTGTGTTTGCAAGACTGTGCTTTAGAACCACACAGACAAGCACTGTATTTGACAGTTAGCCAACACGCTAAATTGTAACCCATTTCCCGGACTGTAAGCCCCTTTGACCAGACTGAATAGGATTTTATGTCGGCCATTGATATGCTCGTCCCAGTTTCGACGCTATGGGGCAATTACTTTTCCATGACTATCAAGCATCGTTTACTGACAGCACTCCAATTTCTTTTATCTGACTTTCATTATTCAGAAGATATGTCTATGACATTTATCAATCTGTTCTTATGAATCTAGTGGTGCAACGCGAAATTTGGACTGGAACATTGATAATATGAGCGGTGATTGTCTGCTGGTAAATCATGTATTGAAATAACAACGCTATCAGCGATATACACTCGTTAAAAGTATAACAGAAACTTGATCAAATATGAAAGATACCCGCTGCATTACTGACAGAATCGCCCCAGAATGTACACAGAAATACACGATTCAAATAAGACGGTTCAGTGTGCACGCGAGCTGTGTCGTGTCAATGAAGGATGTTTTTAAGACATCAAGATTACACATGGATACACTCCGTGGCCCTCGCTTTTCAGGTGAAGCATCGAAATAAACTTCAGGTGATACGATTATAATGGTTCGAATAAATTAATAAATAGTGTTTATATAGATGATTATAATGCTGGTGATGCCGTGAATAAAGATATGTTGATAATGATGCATATATATGATAATTGATTGCTGCATAATATATACCTGCAAATCAGTGTTGTACAGGCTAAATGATGATACTGTACGTCATTGTGTAATCCTGTATCGTGGCTGGTTTATGTTTTGATATAAAATACGGAATCATAGTGCTTGCAATGACAGCGTTTGAATGCAATGAACATCTACATCTCAGGTATTCGAAGTTAGTTTACATGTCCCCAGTACATATTGATGATAAAATACTTGTTATTCTCCTGTTAAATCGTCACAAATTTGAAATTAGATACATTAGCAGAAACCATTTAAAAGTTGCAAGAGCAACACACAAACACTCACGTGGAACTCCCGCTATTGTTATCTAACATTGTGATTTTGGAGGCGTTACAGTTACACAATTGACTGTCTAGACACACACCTAGAAATCACGTGTCAAGGGCTATAGTTTAAAATACTATCACGTCACCCATATATGTGATACGTGAGAGGCTAATGAGGCATCAATGGCCTTTAATCTGAATCCCACGAACGCGAGACGTTCCCTTTCGCATATCTGGCAGATCGATCTTCTAGCAGTGATTTACGATACGTTAGATCCATTGAAAATACCTGAGAGAAGAGGATACAGATTTCTTGGATAATAGGAAGATTAGTCATAACTCAACAAAAAAAAAACAATTGTTAGAATGACTTTCGTCACATTATTCTAAATGTGAGTTGCGTTTATCAATCGGTCTCTGTTAAACTACATGTTTTAGGTTCATATCGAGGTTTTTTCAATTTGTTATTCTATTGTGTAAGGTCACAATATTAAAATATGAATAAACATATCAAGTAGCACACTGGAGCACACTTGGGCCTATGTAGAATACTGACGATCTCATATGCTAACACAATGACAATTTTGCTTGCTCTTGTTTAGTGGGAATATCCCACCCAACTCTTTGCTGTAACAACATCTACGTTGCAAGCAATTGTGTTCAGTCAGAACATTTTCTGTGAAGGGGCTTATATTAAAGGTTCAATCGAGGATATTTTGGTGGCCTTTATTTAGACTTATTTCTTATTTTGACGTGACGTTGTAAATTATCAACAGATTATCCAGTTACGCATGAGTTGTTATTCGACCATAATTCCGTGTATGTAGTTAACTCACCAGATTGCTACACAAAACATTTGAGTTTTTTCAATGCCAGACAGGAACATCAACAAGACAAAAGCCAAAACGTTTGGTAGTGCCATCGATACGAATTTTGACCTTTACCCACACAATATACACCCATAAGAAAACTCCAATAAGGATTAACAATGAACAAAAAAGCAAGTCATCCATGCTACAAAAAACGCAATGTCAGTGATATATATATATATATATATATATATATATATATATATAGATATATATATATATATATATGATATATATATATATATATATATATATATATATATATATATATAGACTATATATAATATATTATAGATATATATATACATATATATATATCTATATATATATATATATACATATATTTTTATATATATATATTATATACCTATATATATATTATATATATATAAGCTCTTAAGCAAGGAATATATATAAACTCACATAAACTCGACATCGAGGGACTATGGTGCAATAGAAAGTTTGTTTATATAGATAGATGAGCTTAAACGTGGTCACTTTTGTAAAAGCTTTTCAACATTTTTACTAGCATGGAAAAATATGAAGCTAAATAACGGAAATTCTACACTTGGTATTTTGAAATCAATTTGCAGTCACCGGCAAAAGCTCAAAGTATTAAAACAATATTGAGGGTGCATTTCCTATGATTGGGCCTTCCAACCGTTATCTTACACACGCCTTTGCTATGGTTAGGCTTTTGAAGCACGCATATTTATTCCATGACGTTACAGGCTGATAGCAAATTTCAATTTTTTTGTCGTTCTATCCTGAAAATGTCCATAAAAGGCAGCAAAAGGTTTCGCTTGAGTTTGAAGGTTAATATAATTAATGCTTGACAATGATACAGGTTCATACAAACGGCAACGCTTTATTCTGCTAAGTGAACAACGATCAAATCGTAAGCATTGTAGTCTAACATGGCTACGTGCAGATTATAATGCCTTCTGATGACCACACAATCCTTTTATCTGGCAGACTCAATCCGCATCAGTAGCTTCACTAGAAGAGCGGTGATACACAATAATGCTACCAGCAAGTTCTAATTAACATCAATGAAGCTGGTAATTGTCCACAGCTGTTGATATATTCGATGTATCGATTTTAAGCCCAACCTTTAAAAACCGACTAGCCTTTCATACAACTGGCAGCTCCACCCTGAATTGATACCTTCTTCTAACATAATAGAACCCTGAGGTTTGTTTGTTGGAACGCGAATTCATTTTATTCTTATTGTTTTCCATTTGGAGCAAATGATGGTTAATAAGCAAAGCACACGACCGCAATCAGAAGCTGGCAAACGGCGCTAAAAAAATAGAATTAAAGATGCATATAAAACAATCTTAAAAACTATGCCGCGAAAATATTTCACTCATCGAATCTTCACTACTTTTGGAATTTATATCTGTAAGCTCGAGCGCGATCTCTACACACCCGGGTATTTGGGACACCATTCTATATATAGCAACCTCATTTTCGGCGGGACGCGGTAAATTGCCCTAATATAATCACGCGGTATAATAAGATATTTTGCATTATGTGTTGCAAACTGATGAAGCTTGATCGATTATACAAGCAAATGACTCAAATGCGCATGTCATTCCGGTCGGAGTTGCGCATTGGGTAATTACTTGACTAGGTCTCTACTCATTTTTATTCAAGCGTAATTGGTTTGATACTTTACCAATATCGAAACAAGCCACTCCCAATACACAGCTGAACAAAATCTGGTGAATTTGTTTATTTTTTGTTTGATTGATGTGGGCATCGATGGAACCCTTTAGCAACAACGGAAACATCTTAACCAGATGCCGATCGATCATTCTGTGTATTATTACACATCTGAGCACCAATCAAACGGTCGGCTTCTGGGGGGTATTCGTTGTGAGTCTCGGTAATTACCAGGTGATGTCAAATAAAGTCTCAAGCATTTTAATTTGCATTGATGTTTTCGGTTTAGCTGCATATCTAATTACCATCAAGTTGTTGATTTCGTTCTGCCCATAACAAAGTTTAGACCAGCGCATACTTATTTCATCGACCATGGGTGCGTCGTTCGCCGTTAGGGAAACCTTATGGAAGCGCCATTAGTAATGGTGAGTAATGGTGAGATAACCGATGCATAACAAAAATATATTTTCAATCTAAGCTAATATATGCATGCATGGATTTCTTTATTGCCAAGTTTATCAGGGGATAATTAGAAATTATTTGAACCCATTCCATTTGTACCATTCCAGAAAAATAATTCCTCTTAATTATGGTCATGTACATTTAAGTGAATGAGCCATTAACCGTGGAAAATCTCCACAAACTTAATCACGGGTGAGATACCTTAAGCCGTATAGAACACTAGCCCAGCATTAGCTGAAACATGGCACGTGTTATGTAGAGATAAATATATATATATATATATATATATATATATTATATATATATATATATATATCTATATATATATATATATATATAGATATTTATATAATATACATATATATACATATATATATGCATATATACATATATATATATATATATATATCTATATCTCTTATATATATATATAGATATATCTATATCTATAATCTAATATCTATCTATATATATCTATATATATATATATCTATATATATATATTTCTAGGCGCCATGTAGATTAACATGGTGCAATTGCCGTCGAATCGGTTATTCATTGGAAAAGCAGATGGTACAGATTAGATCCAGACTGCTCATGTGGAACAGGTTGCAAACATTAATGTATGACGCGCCTTAAAGCGTATAACACGGTGCGATTTGGAGCTTTCATGTTCCAAACATTTCCCTCTAATTCGTGTAAACATCAGTGCTCTGAACAACATGCAAAAATTATTATTTTTGGTGTTAATCTTATTCTTTCGCTGATTTAACATACGTAACGTTGCAATTCGTGATTGAAATATACATTATGAACTAAATTTGGGGGATCAGGAATATTTTGTATGTTCTTGCAATGTTATGTTGAAGGCACGTCACAATCATATCCAAACCAATGTAGGTGGCATGGTGTATTTAAGGTACGGACTTGTTGCACAAGTTCGGCTTGTCGTTCATTGATACTTTACGCACTTTCTATCATATCTTTGTAAGCCGCTATATTAGTAGGGTTGTTGATCGACATGTTTAGTCAAACAAGAAGGCCTCAACATTGCACGTTCAGTCCCCCTACTTCAGGATAATGGTCGTAAGTGTCTATACCGAATACAAATAACCTAAGTAACCTATAGGTATTTAAATCATGATCTAGTGCAGCTGTAAATTCACCAGTTATCTTGTCATATCCAATGATAACGATCAATCAGATGACAAAATGAAGATACGAAAGTTTAAGTCAAAATCAAGCTGGGCGAATCTTTATTTATTAACCACTAGAGACTTTTTAATATTTGTGACTTAACCAGATGAAGTCTTGTAAATGTGATATTGTTATGTTGCTTATTTCTTACCCTGCCTTTGTTTGAGAAACCAATGCAGCACCAGGGTGACTAACTGTCCCTATCCTATAGAAATCTTCACCGCAGCAAATCATATGTAAAACATGTCATCTGTTGTGAGCACTTCATAACACAGACAGCGCTAAAAAGCAAACAAAGCAAACCCAGATCCATCCATGACCCCAAGCGTAACCACACCGTGACCTAACCCATATCCCCGCCATTTTCCAGCCCTGATCGTTGTCATTATTTATGCCGTTAGCCAAAACTAATGGGTGCTTAGAATTTTTATCCAATCTTGATTCCGTAACATTTAACACCAACTCTCATACAACTATGAATGTTATATAATGTTATGGCACTGAAACACAACAAAAACAACAACCTGAGAGCGATATGTTTGAAGGTTTGTAGTTTGATATTTACCCTGTAGATTTATTGCCATTTAATCTTGCATCACTGATATTTTCAAAATAGATATTCACTACTTCCCAATATTTTGTGTAAATTGGAGCGATTCAAACTGATATTGTCCGTCATTTTCTAAAAGCCTCACCACAAGGATACCCAATAACTCCAACCGTAAGCAAATCTGAGATATGGCAAATGCAGAGGTGCAAATATGCAGAGATGGCCGTCAGTCTACTGGGAGTTTTCATGCAAATTAAATCATGTACGCCACACCGACTTGAATATGGCCTGTGCCTCGCATTGGAATTTCTTGGTTCACTGCAGATGTGCGTTTAAACAAGTACACTGGATCCCTTGTATTCGGATTTGCTTATCATCGATACAAAACGATGTTCGCTGTAAATGCAGCTTCATGGGTTGCGTTGACAAACAATGTTTAGCGGTCTGGAGAAGCCTTGTCTTGGGCCAGGACGACAGGGTAAGGCATACATTTGACAACTGGCGCAATAAGCCACCGTGGCTGAACAAATACATCATCGTTGAATACCTTTGTTGATAATTTTTCATTCAGAGCAAACATACATTTCAGCCGAATATTTGGATTAATCGTTTAAGAATATGATCCCCAAGTCTATCGCTATTTTGAATATAATTCAGCAATACTGTACCTAACTCGTTTTTCCGAACCCGCGCGTTGTTCTCTTGCAGAGAACGTGCTTATACTAAGGGGAGTACGTGGTCCAATCTCAACATCAGGTCCATAAATGCTTCAAATCATAACAACAATCCGGTCTATGCTTATTTGCTTCCAAGCACTCGCCTATAAAGAGGCAAAACAATCATGTTCTGATATTTTTGTCCGGGAATTTTGCCAACATTTTCAATATCCAGAACACATTGGATCTGCACAGGGCACAAGCAAACCATTCATTGATTGGAATCGATATGTGATGCTTCGTTCCAGCATCGGAACTTGCATTTTGACGTTCTTCAGCTTGGTTCATTGGCATTCATGGTCACCCCACATAGGAGGTTAAGCCGTATAAACAGCCAACAACGTCCCAACGAAGGGCGTTTTAGGGACACAGTGATAACAACTGTTACATTTGACGACGCACATATTTAGTGTTAAATAAAAGCCCCGTTTCTGAGGATGAATTGTATCCTGTTTAGTCAATGACCAGAGAATGACAACTTATGAACCACGGGCAATTCATCATGTACTCAAACGGGATCAAAATTGGACAGCAGTACTTCTGGAACTCAAATAACATGTCACATTTGTATAGAAATATAAACTCCTGGCCTTGGTTTGGTGTACGATCTGTTTTCATATAAAGACCGACCACACAAACTAAGAATGCGCAACATAATCTATTCATATGGATCAGTGAGCTATCAAACAATTATGAATATTCTTTTCATCACAATAGGCTATGATTTAGTCATAATATTACCTGACTTTATTTAAAGAGAATATATGGAGTCATGAACTTACTGATGTTATTTGATCTTAATGTCAAGCACCACAAATTCCAGTATATAAGGCTCGTAGACAGATTAACTGTGCCATACTGGGTGTTTCTGTCATTGGGATAAAAACAAAGAGCCCAGCACAATGCGGGCAGTAGGGCATCATTTATTGTTAATTGGTATTATGCAAAATATATACATTAGGCATTCAATATTCGAGAGCGATCACAGCTCGCATAAACTCTTCCAGCGATACAAAGTCTGCTAACACTACCTGTCTTGGCTTAAGGTCTTTATATGCCTTACTAAATCTCGCACGGGTGTTTCCGGCGTGTAGTCGCACTGACGTAAGATACCAAAGAATCGCAAAAATACTCCGTCGGTTTTCTCTTTGTATCCAAAGCGTCTTGTTTTTCCATATTGTCATACTTATTTTTCCCATATTTTTTTATTAGGTTCAGATACACTAATAATAGTACAAAAAGTGGACCTACGGCGGACCTGATTACTATAATAGCTTAATGTTGACAGGGAATCCATATTAACTATCAATCATCAGACAACACTTCGTGCCATAACAAATATTCATGTCTCATTAAATATTGATGTCCACAGCAGATGGAATCTGATTGTTAGGAGGTTTTGGAGCTCTGTGAATGTCGGGCTTTGATGACCAGGAGTTTCGCTCAAATGTCAAAAACCAAAAACCATATATAATATTATGATAACTTACTGGCACAAATACATAAATGCAATAATATGGCTTCTTTATACAATAGCATGACCGTTCTATTTGTAAGTAGATATGCATTCTGCAATTATCTACTAATCATTTGATGCAAACGACATACCCAGTTTTGGAACAGACGCCGCTCTAAGTGGAGGATAAGTGGAAGGACCGGAAAACTAGCAAACAGGTGCAATAGTGAACGGGGAAAATATTGCAACAAGATCTAATGGGCGTCTTCATATAAAATGCATTACTTTCGTATAAATATTGCATGTAAAATCAGACCTGAAGCCATTCTGTTTGGACACTCAGATGGCAGCAGAAGTCAACACGCGCAAGAAATGCAAAGAGGATTCACGGCAATGTTAGTGTTATCCATATAGCACAAGCCTTCTCTCAAGCGCCATCGTTAAAACTTAGTCATAGTAATCCTCTCTGTGGCCGAGGTAAAACCTTCCAAAGAATGATTTATGATATCCCATGTGCGACTTTTATGAACATCTCTCTTCACCACCTTTTGCCAGGTCACTTTATGAGCCTAATGAGTCGACGAGCCGAACCATTTTGTATACCAAATAGGAAGGCGGTTGTAAAATGGAACCCAAATTATACCCCGGTTGTTATGGACGAAAGTATTAGTCAGTAGCGCATATTATGCTTTAGATCCGCCCAGAGGTGAACTCACCAACACAAGCATAGAAAGAAATATTTGGTACCAAAATATTTTTTTCCTCAACCGCATTTTGCAATGGAAATAGAATAACAATAATTTGTCACACTCAATGACATAAGCGTCGGACCGCATGTTACTTACGTAGCAAAACCTGGTCGCCCTAAGTATACTCTTAAAACAGCTCACATGTCAGTAAGTACACACAGTAGACAAACCACACACACACACACACATACACACACACACACACACACACACACACACACACACACACACACACACACACAGATATATATATATATATATATATATATATATATATATATATATATATAGAGATATATATATAGATATATATATATATTTAAATATATATAGGGATAAGATATAAATATATAGAGACATAGATATATATAGATATATATGAGATATATACATGTATATATAAGCATATTTATATGCATATATATATATATATATATGTCCATATAAACATATAAAAATATGGATGACTATATATGAAATATCTAGAGATATATAGAGATATATAGAGATACGACATATATAGAGAGAGATACATATATATAGAAAAATATATATATATATAGATATATATATATACATATATATATATAGGGGGAGGAAGAGGGACATACATAAATATAATATATAAGAGAGATAGAGAGAGATATATATCTATATATCTATATATAGATAGAGATACAGATATATAGATATTTCTAAGAGAGAGAGATATATAGATATATAGATATATCTCTCTCTCTCTCTCTATCTATATATATATCTCTCTCTCTCTCTCTATCTCTCTCTCTCCTCTCTCTCTCTCTATCTCTATATATCTATATATATATATATATATCTCTCTCTATCTCTCTCTCTCTCTCTCTCTCCTCTATCTCTCTCTCGCTCTCTCTCTCTCTCTCTCTCTCTCCTCTCTCTATATCTCTCTATCTATCCTCTCTATATCTCTCTCCATACCTCTCTCATCTCTCTCTCTCTCTCTCATATCTAAAAACCCTCTAAGACTGCCCAACCCCCATCAGTCCCAGGCCAAAATATTCAACTACTTTAACATCTCTAAGACATCTCTTCTCCATACTTTTGAATCTCAAAATTGTTTAATATTTTAACCAATAAAATATTATATTCCGGTCACATCTCACACACGACCAGTAACTGCACAGTGTGTTAGTCATGTCGGGTCCTGTGGTTGATTTTCTCAGCTACAAGTCAGTTCAGAAGTCGAGATGTCACAGTGTCTTCCTCGTCACTACTGATCACCATGTTCCATGTTTGTCCGGCCCACAGTCTTAACTGCATTCTTCGCCTTAACACTCGACGTTGACCACATCGATCTGACCACTTATGATGTACAGAATATAACAATGCTGTGTGCGACCGAAATAGATATGTGTATAAGCTTGTTTATTTTGTACCATAGGGTGATTGTTGTATATATGTAAATACCTGTAGCATTCTGGGTCAAGTCAGGTTAATACCAATGTGGATGGATGTAATTTTTAAAAGTAGTCTGGGTGTAGCATGAAGCGACGGCTTCGCAAGCAAGGTCGTTTTACAAGCAAGAGGCCAACTCAACAGTGCTATTTACACAGAGAGAATCCAGGACAACTACAGCCTTATTTGTTTAATAGTAGTTTAAGAACTTTCAGAATATATAGCACTTATACTGTACTTATTTTGATTTATTTGTATATTTTCGCTTCGCATGTTTGTTATCATTCATCCACGTCATTTATACTAGTTCTATAGTGTCAGGTGGGAAGAGACAACTTCCTCATTTACCAGTGTGCCAACGAGCACGAGAGCCGGTCTTAAGCCATCGGTTAAACCTACCTCCTCCTCCTCCTGTCAAAATAGGAGTTAGGATTAGGTAGACCGCTCCTGACATGTTACCAACAAAACCCAAATTCCTCAACACGTTCTCCTCATTATTTCAATTTTGTCATCGTGAACAAAATTCTATCAACTTTTGGCCATTTATTTGTTTGTAATCCTGACACATGTCATTTTTCATAAAAATTAAAATTGCATCTCATCTCATTTTTATACACAAGCTTTAAATCCCCACTGCATTGTAAATTATGTAATTATTTTTGTGGATGTTCACCTAAAAGGGGAGGGAGATGTCTTAGAGATGTTTTTAGTTGAAGGCCTGGCCTGGACTGCCTTTGTATGGCAGCTTTTGGAGGGAGCCCACATCGTCGTCGTCTGCTATTGGTTGTAGCAAACGAACCAATTACAGGCCAGTGACTAAGATTTTAATTAGAGATGGTGGGGATACTCTCCCTTGAATGAAATATGTACATGATCTATTATTTTGGAAGGGGTTGCTCTCCATGATACTGAATAAATCTATTAGAGTAAAATATGGATAAAAAAGTTTACGATATATATATATATATATATATATATATATATATATATATATATATATATATATATATATATATATATATATATATATATATATATATATATATATATAGCACGACACGAACGCAACCTTTAGTTGACAAACCGCCAACCTTTCGTAGACTTTGGTCCACGAAAGGATATACCAGTATGTCCACATAAAGTCAACGCACATTTTCGTCAAAAATAATTGAAAATATTTTGGTTTGACCATTCGAATATGATAGTCTAGTCTTAGTAACGTACACAGATAATCTTCCACGCGCGATTTCTTTAGATTTTGAATATAATAGTGAAATAAAATTTTAACAACTAACCATTCGTTTACATTACCCGCACACCTCTATATCTTCCATACAACCGTATATACTTCGATCCAAATGACCGAAATAATTTTTAATCATGTATGCTACTTATATTTATTTGAAAAATTAAAACATTTGATTTATTTTTAAATTTTATTACTGAAAAACTCGATTTTTCGCATTATTCATTTAACTATTTTATTGAATTAGATCGCAAAATGCTACCAATGGTTCATAATGATCGCATCTACAGCAAATATTATGTTTCTAATCCATGATGAATGAAAAATAATTTAAATATTTCGGTTTTCCGCAAATATTAAAAAATATATATGAGCCCGAAAGGTTGGATTTATACGTATAAATTAATGTCTTGACCTTTCGTGGACGACCTTTCGAGGACCAAAAGTATATACCAGCAATAAAAAGTGACAAAAAGATTTGTATTCGCTTTTAACTATTTCATTGTATCAATTAAAAGATGCCGAATAAATAGTTGATAATTAATGATAGCAAAAATGTACAATAACAATTTGTCCACGAATGGTTGGAGTACACAAAATGGTTGCAATCGTCAGTATATATATATATATATATAGATATATATATATATATATATATATATATATATATATAGAGAGATAGATATATATATATAGAGATAGATATAGATATAGATTCTATATAGATATATATATATAGATAGAGATATCTATATATATATATATATATATATATATATATATATATATATATATATATATATATATATATATATATATTATATATATATACATATATATATATATATATTTAATTATATACCAACCAAAATAGGTTTTGTGATAACCGCACTTTGCAATGAAAATGGAATAACTATAATTTGTCACACTCAATGACACAAGCGACTGACCGCACGTTACTTACTTACTTACGTACCAGAACCTGGTCGCCCTATGTATATTATTAAAACAACTAACATGTCAATAAGTATGATAACAGCCACCAAACAATTATATCAATACAAATAGACATATATATATATATATATATATATATATATAGAGATATATATAGATTATAGATAGAAGATATATATATATAGAGATATCTAGAGATATATCTATCTCCTATCTCTCTCTCTATATATCTATCTAGATCTACATATCTCTAGAGATAGAGATAGAGATATATAGATATCCTCTATATGTCTATATATATATATCTTTATATATATATCCACACATATGTTCATATATATAATAATAGATGTCTATATATATTTATATCTATAAAAATTTACACAAATATGTACAAATATATATATATATATATATATATCTATGTTTATCTGTATATACATATATTTATATATATATTTGTATATATATATATCACTATGCATATATATATTAATATATACATATATATATGCATATGTATATTTATATATACAAGTATATATATAATATATTTATACATATGTATATGTATATATGTATATATATATATATATATATATATATATATATCTCTATCTATATATATATATCTCTCTATATATATCTCTATATAGTATATATATATCTATATCTCTCTCTCTCTAGATATATATATATATATCTCTCTCTCTCTCTCTATAACTCTCTCTCTCTCTCTCTCTCTATCTCTCTCTCTCTCTATCTAGGAGAGAGATAGGCAGAGGGATCTCTCTCTCTCTCTCTCTCTCTAGGGATCTCTCTCTAGAGGGGGAGAGAGAGAGAGAGAGAGAGAGAGAGAGAGAAGAGAGATAGAGAGAGAGAGAGCTAGAGTGTCAGAGAGATGAGAGAGAGAGAGAAGGAGATCAGAGTTCCACACTGAAGAGAGAGAGATATAGAGAGATAGAGAGATATATATATATATATCTATATATATATATATATATTATATATATATATATATATATATATATATATATATATATATATATATATATATATATATATATTATATATACCGGCTCTACGTGTCATAACTGAGCATTGAAGTATCAGAGTTCCACACTGAATCTCATTTATCTCTATATATCCTATATATCTCTATATATATAGAGATATATATATATAGAGATATATATACAGGGATTATATATATATTCTTCAGTGTGGATATATATATTCTGCAATGCGCAGTTATATATATATATTATATATAGAGTATATATATATATATATATATATATTGTATATATATATATATATACGTGTGGAGTCAGATTCTGCAATGTGGACCGTTATGACACGTTGCCGTCGGTAAGACGGTGCTCGTTGTGGATAAGTAACGTAAGTCAAGCACTGTGAAGATAAGCACTGTGGACGATGAGGACTATCGGGCGGGCCAGGTTAATGGTACGTCGTATAAAGCAGCACCCCAACAGATTTACACCCATTATAAGCTTCAGAGATAATTTGTGAGCACGCTTTACCATCTATAACAGGTTCTTCCTAAATAATGGCTTGATTTTTCTCATTTTGCAAAAAGATTCCAACTAGTTGTATATATAACCTCGAAGCCTCTACCCGGGAGCAGTAAAACTTCAACTTTCGATTTGTCCTGGCCATCTTCTTTGCAACCAGAAGGTGGCGCTGCAACGGAATTAGAATAAGCGATTATTTTCTTAATACTTTTTACTTGATCGCCCTCTACAAGAATCAGCACGTACTATTTCATTGGAGAGGACGTATCTATGAGTAGCCTTCCAGCAGTTAGGGGGCGCTGCTGTTTATGGACGCTTATTTGGTTGACAATAGCCCACTTAACGCAGCTAATGACTTTTTTTTTATATCATCTTCACAGATATAAGCTGCCCCTTCTTTTTATTCGTGTCACTGCTGAAGTTTAAAGCAGAAAGCAATCGGTATAAACACGTAATGTAACAGCGTGGTCCCATTCGTTGGCGTTGGGACCTAGATGCTGGATGGCGGGCGGTCTAGGTGCAGAATTCGAAATATCAGTCGCCCCGCTCTGCGCCTAGAAATCTTTAATGGATTTAGGTATGTTTCGAAGGTGGTCATCGCCTCCATGCGGGAGGTAAAGTGAAGAACTAATACTATACATAACTGGCTATTGAGCAGACTGCGGGGCTAAAAAAAGCTCAACTGGACTCCCACAATGATCGAAGCGACATCATAGCAACATCAACTTGGACACGACTGACAACATGCAACGAAAATGTATCCACCATGTCACCCGCCCAAGGACAATCCTCCGATCCAACCCAGAAGAGCGGAATAATGTTATGGCGTTTGATTGGCTGTCAATGCTGGAGCACAGCTTGCATGATTTACAGGAAACTACTAATGAGCAGAACGACACCACCTAGCGAGAGCAGCTGCAAAACTGTTGATCAGCAAAAATAGTATTTGGAGACAGCAGATTGTGGAATGTCAATATTGATGTACTTATATTGCATGTATGCACATGGCAATCAATGATAAACTTTAAGTTCTAATGTACTGGCAAAGCGGCTACCATAACCACTTTGTTCCCATTAAACCCCTATCAGCAATCTGACAGGCTCCCTCGTGTTAGGTGCGAGACACATTTCTTTGTGTATGCAAGGCATCATATTGTAGCCTCTTAAAATCTGTCGTGGTTATGACGGAATCAAACGCTGGATCTACTTTTGCTTTGCGGTTCACGTGCCCTGTTGCATTGATGGGCACAGTTTGTATTGAAGACGAACAACGTTCCAATTACTTTCTGTTTTAACCACAGTGCAATAGTAAATAGCTAAATACAATTCCTACTAGGTGAAATCATGACACGTTTTGACTATGAAATATGTAACCATACGTCGCCTACCCACGATATGTCGATGCCAGGAAGCGGTGAACTATTCATCGTGCATTGAGCTCAGTCTCCTAACAGTCGCGGTTGAAATGACAATTAAGCTACATCCGCAATCGGTTTGGTTTCTCTGTTCATGTATCAAGAACAGTAAGGTATTTTGTAATGAAAACCCTATAGAGTATTTGCTGCCATGTCTGCTCAAACGGTTATTAGCTGGTTAGGTATCGAGGCACGGAGTACATTTGCTTCGGGAGTTCTCTTATATTGGCGCAGTTAATGGCAGCAATGACCTACATTTAATTTAAATAACGCCGTTTACTTTACCTCATCACCGTAAAATTATTCACAAACCTCACTTATACTGGCGCAGTTATTGGCAGCAATGACCTACATTTAATTTAAATAACGCCGTTTACTTTACCTCATCACCGTAAAATTATTCACACACCTCGTCTCACTTTTCTCATATAGCTCGGTTTCTAACACAGCGGATGTCATTTCTTATTAACGCTACATTTACCTAATGACATCTTCGTTTGCGCGGAATCATTGCAATAACAGGTCGAGACTATGACCTTACTATGCCAGTATTCGAGCGTTCATGCAAAAAACATTATTTTCATTTAAACATATGTTGTGACACATTCATCGATATCATAAGTGCAGCACTATGTAGGTGAGCTCCTTTTTCGACTTAATTCATAGACCAATGAACCGCGCTTATTGCCGTTATGACGTCATCAAGGATTTCAACATACAGAGACGGCTTTCGTAGTGCGCAGCCTATTGCGCAGAAGCTAGTCATTATCGTTTGCAAAGAAGAATTGAGGCTAACGTCAGTATAATACCATACATGGTAACGCGCATCATCTTAGTGTGAAGGATATCATTCTAAATACGGTAACGAGCGCTATGAAAATGTTTTCTTTGTTTGTACATAAGGCCTGGTAGCGACTTTGATACCAAGTCACTTACACCTGAAGCTTGCCTACTTTAGGTTTGCTATGCCTAACTTTAGACCATTCATATGACATCAATTAGGCGCAGACAGCTAAACAGGATAAATTTCGCCTGTGTTTGTCCTACAATGATGTCTGGCACCTTTCTCAATTGTCAGTGCGAGGTTTATTCGGTTTGCAATCGTTGAATATTGAGAGAACATGGGTTACTTGTTGTGCTTGCGGCTACAATGACCACCAGATAACCTGTAGTTCGGAGCTGCAATGCCTCCTGACTCAGTGACGAGTTCAATACATATTACTAATAAATACTCTAGCTTTTACTTCAACCCCCTATTCAAGCATATTTTTAGTATTTATTGGGACTTCCGGAATGTAGTGGAGTTTAATTGGCGTATTTGTCGAACGGTGTTATTACTGAATGCAGCATCAGAATCTTCAACAGCAGAATCTAGATTAATCTTTAGTCATCCCTAAGCTACAAACGAATACCCACCATATCATGGGAATCACAGGGGTTCAAAAGCCTGTGTTAGACAGATTGACGCGAATATATGGAATATATCAGTTGAGACGTTATAATCCCGCTCTTTATCAGTAGTCTGCCCTCTATATGAATTGAAAACATAAGTCATATATCTATAACATAACATTGATGGCTGTAATCTCATCATTGTATTTATATCACGGCAGAAGATGCACCAGAGGAGGTATATAGTATATATATATATATATATATATATATATATATATATATATATATAGATATATAGATATATATATATATATATAGAGAGAGAGGATATATTATATAGTATATATAGATATATATATATATAGATATATATATATATATATATATATAATAGCTGTCAAATATAATCACTGGACCTGCCCCATTATTTGAATGTTTCGAAGAGAGAGATATATAGAGATATATAGATATATATATAGAGAGAGATAGATATAGAGATAGATATCTATATATATAGAGATATATATAGAGATATATATAGATATATATATGATATATATATATATATATATATATATATATATATATATATATATATATATATATATCTCTAGATATCTCTATATATATATATATATATATATATATATATATATATATATATATATATATATTATATATATATATATATATATATCTATATATATATATATATTTGGGGAAACATTCAAATAATAGGGCAGGTCCAGTGAATAGCCACCATTATTCGACAAGCTGAGCTTATTACTAGGGTAAATGTTTCTCTCTATATATAAACGAATTGCATTTCATGAGGTTCAAACATGTATCTCCGTCTTTTAAACCATAACAATTAATTGCTCGGACAGGATGAAACTTTCCACACATCGGAAAACGTGGCAGACTACTGCAGCGCCATTTTATGTGGGCTACCCAATAGTCTTCACCAGAAGCTACAAATGGAACAAATTACGGCTGCAAACATTATCACCCGAACAAAGCGATCCAGCCACATCAACTCTGCCTTGCGGGAACTTCAATGACTGCCTAGAGGACAAAAACGTGTCTTTGTTTTGCAGGCTTAGAAAGGTCAGACGCAGTGTGGGATTAGTAAACATGTTTTCTGTTACCGCGAGCCGTAAATCTTGCGGTTGCATTCTCTCTGAAGAGTTGATAAATCGAAAATATTAAGAAAGTACTTTGGTTTTTTATATAAGTTTCAAGCGTTTGATGTTCATTTGGTTAAGTAGTACTGATGCGTATATATATGGTAGCTCTGAGGCAGATGCGCTGATATATAAAACCAAGCGCACGACATACTAGAAACCTAACAGGCAATTGACTTTCGCTTACCAACAAATATGCTTGCACAATGGCTATCATCGAGCTATTTGTGAAGCAACTCACGTCTAATCAGCTATGTAGGATTTGTACCAAGACGATGTATATGCGCAACTTTAACCTTAATATCATTTAGTCTCGTCATTCCTGCTATCTTGAAACAGTTAGGATATTATACCAGGAGGCCTCTTACGTTTGACGGATCCAGCAATATAACGTAGGCACTATAGGTATTAACGTCAACAGATAATGTACATCAGTGGCAACGATAACTGGTCCAATTATTCTTGTGTATATGTCTTAGATGGACGCAATGTCGAATTGACCACGGGTATGAAGAACCTAGGAAACATGGTCCGAAAGTACATATGCTCCCACGTTGATCTATTGATTTACCATACATATAGATATAGACGAGACACACATTAAGACTGACCATGGGGGTAAATATATATATGTGTACCTGGATATTGTACCAGACAGTAATGTGATACAACAGTTTGCGTTATTTCTTACTCTCGATGCTTAGATTCACCAGTTATTAAATACGCAGGTAAGCATTGTCATGTACGATAGCGGATGAGTAGAGAATGGAATAGGTTTAAATATACGATTCCCTCCTATCAAAATAATCCGAACCAGCAAGTGACGTTTTACCAAACTGCCTCACCTCACAAGATTATGCATTCAGTCAACGGATTATCCAATGGTCTGGTTATTGATTAAATTACCAGCTTAAGAGATCGGGACCGATACCTGGAAATATTGAATGTAAGTAGTATGTGTACCCATGAGTACCTTTTCGTCGCTGAGTATTATTCCCAGTAACACGGACACAGGAGCTGATAGAGTGGGTTTTCACGACATAACTCATACCTTATTGGCTTACTGACATAGGCTATGCAGCCTTCATGCTTGCACAATTGATAACAGCGCTTGAAT
>CM067352.1:682563-701969 GCA_034190875.2 Urechis unicinctus | reverse complement strand
GTCAGTGGGGCTAATGCATATAGGTTGTAGGATAGCCAATGATGCTACCTTCCATCTGTAGAGCCAGTAAATCTGACAATGACTTTTATACACCGTACCAAACTATCATACAGACAGGTTTTTAGTCCTTCCCAGTGTAAGTGAATTGCAAACATGTGTACTATTCCGTTTCGCTGTACAACCTACCCAAACTGCAGAAGCATCGTATCCTCATCCTTAACCTGTACATAATAACTTGGAGAAAAAAATCACACTCACAAATCCCGCCCCTTGCAAAGGTAATGTTAAATGGCACGATTTAACTGACCGATAGGCGCCGAGTCCCACATAGTGCAAGTACTATTGTGATAAACATTTCAGTTGGACCAGTACATTGGTAGCAGTAATTCGCAGAGGTGAAATACGACCTGCAATTGTTCTGATAAATTAGTATTATTTATGAGCCGCACATTAGAGCGTATGCTTCTTTGCCACAAATGGACGGGTTCGACGGGCACTGGAGACATGACGACGGTGATTGCGTTCACTACAACCTGGCATTGCTGCGTTGTTGACAATGGACTGAGACTTGATAGAAGCTTGGAGTCAATGGTAAGTGTCAATGTCGTTGTGAGCCTGTTCGCCACATGCATTTACAACCCTAATTTTAATTGGTTGATATCGTTCAAACGCACTTGCTGGCTGTTCGACCAAGACATCCATTTCCCGAGGACTGAGATGAACAATAGAAAATCATTTGATAGAGATGAGTACTTGCGGGAGGGTGGGGATGCTGGGGGATAGGTCAGCGGGAAAAACGTACTTGCGGGGGGAAGGGGGGGGGGTGTTGGTGGGACTGAGAATCTGCGTAAGTTGAGGGTAGGAATTAAGCTGGATAATTTGAATGGGTTTGGTGGTGATTGTGGGGGAGACGATATGGCATCCAAGTTGGAAGGGGTTAGAAATGCCGGGGTAGAATTCAAGGAAGGATCCAAATTGTGTGGCGTTGGTGATGTCTGTGCAGAAGTGGGTATAGGATCAGAGATTGGAAGGGTAGGCAGGCCCGTAGCCAGGGGGGTTCGAGGGGTTCGAACGAACCGCACAATTTGCCCAGAAAGGTCCGCCTTACTCTATCGCATTTGTGTTGCTGCGCATAGCAGTTTTCGACCAATTACAAAGCTGTGCACATCCAAGACGCACGCAAACGTACCGGAGAAAGGTCCACAATTGAGAGGAAAAGAACCCCCCTCCACTAAAAATCCTGGCTATGGGCCTGGGTAGGTAATGTCGGGGTAGATGTCAGCTTTGAATCAGAGCCAGGAGGGGTTGGTGATGGGTTAACAGAGGTTGGCAGCGTAGCAGGACTTGGGGTTTGCGGGGACGTTGCGAATGAGGCTGGCCGAAGGGCAGGACTTGAAGCTAGTGTAGAGTTTTGGGGAGCTGTGAGCGCTTCCGAGTCAAGGGATGTTGCAGCATGGGGGGGATTTTAGAATCGGGTGTGTCATTTTCAACTGCTTCTCGATCTTTAAGTTCGACCAGTGTGGCTGGTTTCGCTTTGATTTTCATTACATGCACTTCTCCATCTTTAAGTTCGGCTAAATTTGCATTGATTTTCATGAGCTTGTCATTAAATTGTTCTGGCGTCTTTGGGCAAAGTACAACGTCTTCAGCACTTGACTTCAAGGTGTCAAGCAGTCTGGCCACTTCGCCACTAGACTCCACTAACCCCTGAGCTGAACCCGCATACAATTCATGCATTTTAACGAAGCACTCACGAAAATATTCATCACGTGACTTCTCACTATCCCAATAGTCTATTTCCCAGTAACCCCAAATACGCATGAACGCATGCGCAACAGCGCACCTGGCGTTACCAGGCACGTGACCCCGTTACAAACAAAGAGGTTCATGTTCACAACAATGGCGCACAAAGATTTTTCACGTTGGAAAGTCGAACAACTGCGGAGTTTATGGAAGGATAGAGGGGTTACAACGACGGATTACCGACGTCAAGAACGAGTTAAACTTGGACTTAATTTGCCCTGTGATCCTGACTTCGACAAAAGGAAAGTGAAGAGCTACAAGTCTTTTGAAGACTATAGACTTTTTGCTGATGGCCATGTGCTCCAGCAGAGACGTTCAAGACAGCATGACTGTCCTGTGCCAGTACAGGATTTGACAATTAGAAGTGCGAGGTGCGACAAATATTTTGTTTCATATGAGGTAACATTAGCTGTATTTATCCCATGCTAAAGTTGTCAGTTAGGATTATTAAGTCCATGAGTAATTTCTACTATCATTTTTGTATCTGATCTAGGTATAGAACCACACCAGAGTCATCACTTGGTAAACAAGTTGATGCCTTTGACCCTTGTCAAGTGACAGGTTACCCACCTCAGAGAACCAGCTACAGGACCTGACATACAAAATCAGACAGGTATGGAAATTCTTCAGTTTATTGCACATATGCTAAAATGAAGCCGAATAAATTGTAATATTCATAGAACTGATTGAACAAAATAGACAACTGGGGTATGCAAACAAAATGATGTCGCTTTATTGATTCTTTCTTTTGAACAGAGCAATCCTCATGCTCAAGTCCTCGAACTACTCGAAAGGCCCAAGTCAACCTTCATCTCAGTCTCTATAGCCAGAGCCAACATGCCTCTCACTGGGTGTGCTGGATAGAGCATAGGAGTGTGTCGTTCACATCATACAGTCTGCTCAGGCCATACAGGGAGCCACCACAGTTGCATGAACTGCAGATGATTTTGTCCGATTTATCAAATACGCCCATGCTGATATTGAACTCATTGATTCAGAAGCCAATAACTCAGCCTCACATGCAATGAGGCTAGGACGAATCACAGCCTCGGTGTTCCAACCATCATGAACAAACCAGATACTGACCCGTCTGTGCTCATTTCTAAAATAATGGGAGACAATTTACCTGTTACCACTCCAGCTCTCGATTGGATTCCATGAAAGAGAAATATTCCCGTTCTTTATACACTACAGTTAATTGAAAGATGCACAGCTTCTTCACCTCTAGCACAACAGTGCTTATTACACTCAAGTGCACAGACAGATGGGAATTTATGGTGCACAGAATTGTGACATTGTGTTGTACACAATTAAAGACTTCCACATTATCAGTGTACCCTTTGATGAAGAAAAGTTTGCAGAAATTGTGTGTAATGAGTCACATTTTTCTTTTCATCATTTCTCTTTCCAGAAATAATCAAGTTGGCACAGGAATAGTTTTCTTGTTTTTTCTGTGCATTAATATTTTGATGTATAGTTTGATTAATTAATGATATTTCTTTTCATGTTCTCGTTCATAATAGCCATAATGTTTATAAATAAATGGTACTCGGTTAAATGCCATGGAAGTGTGTTTATTATTCTTTATTTTAAAATTAATCAGTGTTTTGTTGAGTTGGCAAGGAACTGTCGAGTTATATGCTGGGGAAAAATATAAACTGGTCTTCAACAATGATCAATAGTGTATTTGTCACTTGGCAAAAAAATAGTGTGGGCAATTTCCTGGTTACATCGGCCAAAATTAATATGGTCATGATACAAGCGTCTTTTGGGACGATGAAAAAGGATTTGCTGCTGCAGTCAATTAATTCACGAGTTTTGATTTTACTGGCACATGTGCATGAAAAGTAACCTGTTCACCCCAAACATACTCAAGCATAGTGACAAGGCTTGCAATACGGGATGGTAGAGCAGGATCCAATATCGAGTAACCCAGCATCATGCCACAAGTTAAGCACAAAGCGGTCTAGTGTTTAGCAAAACTATTACCACCATCGTTAGGGGCCGCGGAATGAAATTGCACTGTTAATAGTTAGCATTTGGCTGGAGAACGGTATTGACGCGGAGATGTCATGAAAGGCCTTCCACGTTGAACGCTGCTGGTAGACGAACAATATAACTGCGGGCCTTATTGTACTAATGGTAAAGAAGTAAACATGCATCTCGGCTTACAACGCTTACGCTACAAGTTACCTGTTCCATCGACAGATTTTGAAAACAACATGAGGTAAGTCATCATAACTGGACAATAACAAGGACAGATTCCATGCAGGTTTGAAAAGGATGCTTAGGTTGGAAGATAATTAACGTGGTGTAATAGGTAGGAATACCAAGCCGTGCGACACATAGCAGGGACAAAATGAGAAGCAATATAAATATATATATATATATATATATATATATATATATATATATATATATATATATATATATAGAGAATATATATATATATATATATATATATATATATATATATATATATATATATATATATATATATATATATATATATATCTATATATATATATATATATATATATATATATATATATATATATATATATATAGACTATATGCATTGTCAGGTACCTCATGCCTAAAATGGCGTAAGATGATTTAAGATTTTGTGCATTGCCAGCATCTTTGGCACGCCATAATGTGTCGGATGCTAAATGTGCGCATGGTGTCGTAACGCATATGATAACGTTATTGCTGACATTCAGAGCTTTTCTTGTGTTGCTTGCCAGGCAGAACACAATTGAATAATTGTCACTAAACATATTAACGGAAAGTCCCTTCCTTCGAATGCGTTCCACTGAACACACTCGGCTTCGAGCCTCTGAGGGTGATGTGCACGAGGAACTGCCGGGAGTCATTGCTGACAAATGTCACAGCTTGGTGGTGTTAATATGTTCCATGGTGCTGCAATTTATGGTGATCGGCATTATATCATCCAGTGGGGTGCTACTTGAGGAGTTTCGTGAAGTTTTCAACATCAGTCCGGCTCAGGCCTCTTGGATGCCGGCTTTATATAGCTTAATGGTTTGCATTGTCGGTGAGTTTGCATCCTTATCAGTATATTCTTTACATAGGCTGTTAAATTATAAAAATGCTACGTATCTCCAAACTAGTTGAGTGCTAATTAATTGCATGTTTTTATCAATGTTTCAGTTCCAATAGGTGGATGCATTAGCAAAAAATTTAGCTATAGATCCTCAGCAATCGCAGGGAGCGTCATTGCGGCAATTGGGTCGTTTTTATCGGCATTTGCAAAAAGCTTCACGTCACTGACGTTCTTCTATGGAATAATCACAGGTATTATTCACGTACAAAACAAAATTCATAGATACACTAAATTTGCATGTAAATGAATAATTTCCGTATATTTTGCTTTGTTTCACCAACAGGCATTGGTATTGCATTGATATACGCTCCTGCAGTTCCTGTAGTCGGGCTCGGCTTCGAGAAATGGAGATCAGTTGCTTTAGCTTTGTCTGTGACTGGGGGCGCTCTAGGATTTACTGCTATGCCACTGGTTATACGATTTTTAATAGATCGGTATGCATGGAGAGGAATGTTCATCATTACCTCTGGCCTGTTTCTGCAATGTTGTACATTTGGAGCCTTGTTGACACCTGTCTACCAGAGACCCTCAAATTGCCATCCAAAGTCAAATAAGGATCTCTGTTTAAATGGAGCATTTATTATTCATGTTACAAACAACATGTTTTGGGCGTTTGGTCTTAACGTTTTGTTCGTTTTTCTACCGGACTATGCAGTAAGTAGAAACATGACTTCTCAGCAAGGAGCATTGTTAATCTCATTCATTGGCTCAGGAGATGTAATTGGGCGCGTAGTAACAGCTTTCGTGATACATATAAAGCCAAATATGAATCGACTCTTATTCCATATCATAGTCACAGTCATTGGAGGAATATGCGTTAGTCTCCTGCCGGCGCACGAAACATTCTGGTGGTTTGCCTCCTTGTCAATGTGCTCTGGATTCATGTACGGCCTTCTCTACGCAACATTGCCAGCTGTTGCCGCAGATCTACATGACCTTAACAATTTGACCTCAGTTTATAGTTACTTATATTCAGCGCAGAGTGTTTCTGGTGTCATATGCCCACCAATTGCAGGTACAAATATCTGGCATGCTAATAATGTGATTCACATCAGCATCACTGATCTGTTATATTTGCGCTAATGACTACGCCTTCTGTCCTTAACAGGGTGGCTATTTGGAGTAAGTGGAGGTTACAAATTACCATTTATTTTGGGCGGGATTCTCTACTCATTTGCTGGACTTATGATGCTGGTCGTCAAATGCATACGCTAACGGAAAATGCTATTGGATCATTAACCAAATGAATAGGAAAATTGTACAGTGGTCCAGGAGCAGCTATCTTTCTAGCAACGGATGCAGGACAGTTTTACTTTGCAAACCAGTTAATATGTGACTGCTCACATCTCTTGCCTGCAGTAGCTACACGTGTACACATAGTGTAGAGGTTCGTATTTGCCGAATAGTAAATGTAATTGATTAAATTATTATTCTAATCCACTCAATGATTAGGCAATTATCTGAATACAACAATGTCAATACAAAGATAAATAGGTGTCATAAATTCTCTTCTGGATGTATCCACATAACCTGTGAATGGTTTTTCAAATACTGAATATGGGGTACGTAATTGATTAACACATTATAACTCCTAAGCCAACATGTGAAATTCACCTGTTGTGTTAGTAGTAGAGTTCGCGAGCTCTCCCCACCATATATACACACAATTACACACAAACACATTCACACACAGACACACACGCACACACACACACGCTGAGCATTTACAAAAACGTAAGCATCAAGTTTCTTGGTGGCTGTATATACACGCAATCGGCCCTTTACGGTTTAGTGATATATATGTTTGACTTGTTCATCATTGACTTTAAATCTCCTGAACTGATTTTAAGAGCTGCAGATCTCGTTCACAGTACAGCGATATGCGTTGTTTGCCCCGCATTCATCAAGGCATAGTTCCCGGTACTCGTAGTAGCAGCTAATCCCACTATTGCCTTCAGACTTATGTATGTAAACGCACTCGCTCGCAATCTATTCCCTCTTCATTGCTAGATACTAAAAAGGGTAGGGTCCCGTTTTCCCTTTGTTGTACTTGTGTTGTCGATAAATGACAAGTGCTGGGAATAATTGTTTATAACACTATGACAAACGCGTCTATTATTTGCTGCTGCTTGTATCAGACGTACCATAGTTATGTATAAAGCCGCTTTAAATGAGTTACCATCTCCTTTGCAGTCCACGTTTGTAGAAACATCTGCTACATTTTGCTATTCCACAAGACAAAATCACTTGTTTGTAAACCCTCGCTCAAATAGCACCGCTAGGGGCCAATCCACGCTTGTCAGTGGAAAATATTGTATAACAATCTCAACGAAGAATTCAAATACCATTTTACTTATCAAGCATTTTCAAAACACTTTGAGAATAATTTACTTTCAATGTATCAATAATTACCTTATTTTAATGTCTGTAGGTTTCTTGCTAACTGTTTGTTCATTTACCATGTACTTTGTATATTCGTACATAATAAGATTCAATGTGGAATAATGTCACTTTTGAACCTGCTAAACTTGCCGAATAGATTACAGGTATATTCAAATAAACATGTCGTCGCATATCATTGTATGTATAATGCATGGTGGTTGTGCACAATGAACGGTTCAAGGCCTTTTAAAAGTCTACAGTCTTCTGGTTTGTTCCTTTAGCTTCGCTGAATAAAACATTTCTTATCTTATCTTATCTTGATCATTTGTTAGCAAGCTCCAATAAAAATAAACATTCAGTTGTACCTTATGTAATTGTGTCATTTGCTATCTTTCCACGGTTTGCATGCGAATACAAAAGGCTCAAATTTCTAATATTTTATTGTTCGGTGGTTGGTGGCACTTTTGAAACCAAGCGCAAAACTAATATCGATTAAAAAATATCCACATTGAACACAATTGCTGTTTACAACTTTTTGATCTTAATGACCATGATAACATAATGATATCGCTTGGCCTTATTATCTCGTTATCATTTCAATGAATGTTACCAGGATATTTGCTATTTTTGGTCCCGAAACGATGATGAATGTACAGCAAACTGATAGATCATTTTCTGCACACAGTCACATTCATCCATTTGGTGTAGACAACAGGTCGCTTGGGCGAGTACGCGCAATTGTATCTCCAGGAGGTTCCCCATTTACCAAACATACACGGCAAATTCATTTCAGCAGTGGTTTCATTATAGGCGCAGTCCAAAATAATACCGACAAGTGGGCAATAACGCTAGAATGATTCATAAATCTCCATCGCTTTTATGCAAACCTCTGTCTCTATTAATCATGATTAATGATCCGGACAACTCGTGTGTTATTGCGGCTGACATTTGCACCTGGTTGTCTAGTAAAAGAGTTTCAGAGTTGATCAATTGATCAGTAAATGAAATGCAGAAATATCGATTTATTCCCAGCATAGCATAGCTTCCTTCCATATTTTCGTCACAATAACACCAAACTAATACATCGATCTAATCGCCACAAACAAATACAATCACTTTGATAAGGAGTTCAGAGAAAAATGGAAATTGTGTTTGGGGAGTTAACAGCCGACTGGGAGACAAATTATTACCCTTAGAGGCCTGACTGGCCGTCTGACAAAGTGACTTCAATAATACTCATGTATGTATAACATATTTAATTAGCTCTGTCTGATAAAGTGCACGTGCTCTTGCCAAATGAAGTGCGCTGAACTCTAGTACAATTGACGCCTGACACGAATATCTGGCACCAAATCTTTATTATCGAGTTATTATTTCCTCTTCGCATTCGCACATGTACATTAGACCACTGTTGCCCCTGGTATCATAGAGCCCCAATTCGCCATCACCGGTTTCGTCATATATATATATATATATATATATATATATATATATATATATATATATATATATATATATATATATATATATATATATATATATATATATATATATATATATATATATATATATATATATATAGATATATATATATATATATATATATATATATATATATATATCTATATCTATATATATATATATCTATATATCTCTATCTATCTATATCTATATATGTGTGTGTGTGTGTGTGTGTGTGTGTGTGTGTGTGTGTGTGTGTGTGTGTGTGTGTGTGTGTGTGTGTGTGTGTGTGTGTGTGTGTGTGTGTGTGTGTGTGTGTTGTGAAAAAACACATACCGAGCTGATGTTTATGAGGCTGTTCATCTATTCTACAAGCTTCTATTTTGCCTTTAAGATATCCATACATACCAATGTGCTTGATTGATGAGAGGGTATCTCTAATACCAAATATAACTCGATCCAGTGTTTCGTTTAGTCGACCTGTGCAAACAGCGCATTCTCTTCAGTAAACCGCCTCACTCTACGTATTCAGCCTCTATAAGCGCTAGTCTATAGCAGGGTTCTGGTATATATGAGCACCCCTTTATGGCTAAGAACAAAATCTGATCGTTCACATGTTATGGCTGACCGCACACTGTGTCGCGATAAAAAAAGTATTGCTGATGATACACGTTATGGGACAGGTATAGTCAAGTATAGTGCAGTATAGTTTATGTCAAGTGACCCAATAATGCGATCTTATCGTCCCCCAAAAGTGACTGCTGGTTTCATATAGGGAGATGCAGCTGTTTCGTCTCTCACTTAATAAACGACCCCCATTGAAAATGAGCATCCCTGCATTTAGTACTGGGTTCAATGAGGTTAATACATCGGACATATGGGCATCGTGACCATTCGCCTGAGTTAAAGCAGAATAATTGTTATGTGTGAATGTATGGTTTGTATAATTGTCTTTTAGATAAGCTTTAGATTATCAACCAGAATACGATGATAGCATACACTGATCACGCTAGTTATTGAAGCGAAGAATGAATGGTTATTTCTATGTGCGTTAAACGAGATTGATAACACGGTGTTATATGAAATTGACAATCCAGAAACAATATCTTTAATCGTTTACGCAGTATAAACGCGATTATGACATTTGTTCAACTATAATGATTGGAATTATGCATAGATGTAGCGGAAATGTATTTCATCCGCTGCATTAGTTTGGAAGGAAGTACTAACATTGCGACTACTGCTACTACTACTACTTCTACTACCACAACTACTATTAATATTTCATTAATAATAATAATAAAAAAAAATAATAATCTTCATCATCTTCATCATCATCAACATCATTCTTATTCGATATCGGCGCACAAGCTACAGCGTCCACTCATGTCACGGATGACATGATCCATGAATGGATCGTACTGTTTGTTGTATACACACTAAGCGAAGCTTGCATGATTAGTAAACCTACGCTGACCCTACTATGCGAATATCACGCTAAGAAACGCCATTTGCATATGATGCCAACATTTCAAGAGTTAATATTCAAATGCGTTGAAGAAGCGTAAATCATAGCGTAAATTTAGTAGCTACAGTCGCATCATAACGCTGCATGACACATCCCGCCCACCACCATACCCTCACGGTCTCAGCCCACAGTTACACCATATTTGATCTTGCTAAATTAACAAAAATTAGCAAGCGGTAGCGCAGGCAACGCTAGCAAGTTCTACGATAATAAATGTACAACCAGTTTGCGTATTGGTTGCGCGCTCAGTTATGCAATGAACACAACACCTGTTACACTAATCTTGAGATTGTTAGGTAAACTTTCGCAGTCATAACTGTACAAATGTTGTAACTGTTATCCCCCATATTACTGTAGCTTGTAGTGGCACCAACAGGTATTGACGACATCCACATGTCAGTGTACAAGCAATATATTATCAAATAGATCAACCCCACCGATTCATTGGTATATCACACATGTTGCATACTATCAAAGAAGATATCAACTGCCTGTGCTTGTCGTCTAGCTGGCCATAAAGACAGATGGTTGCAACAAAGCATTATCGGTTCAACAGGAATATGGAAATGTAAAGCAAGTTGTGCACCTATTGCTATGTGCTACCGGTGTAGTAAACGCATGTGACGTGTCATAAATTTCTATAAAATATGTACGCACCTTCGCCAATACGAAAACCACTGGCTTTTGTTAAACTTGAATGAACAATGTGGCCATTTAAGATTATCACTGGGCTAGTTACTCTGGGAACAACATGTGTTCGTCCCGAATGTAAAATATACCACGACCCAAGTAAGAATTTTTGTTACTGGAAATAGGCAAAACAACTTCCAAAATGATATTAGAAGAAAGTGGTGTTTGTTCTGAAAATGCAGAGGTTGCTGAACAGATATAAAGTGCGTTTGATAAATGAGCTGATGAATGCAACGAGGGTAATTATAATCAGGTTACAGGAAGAATGCCACTCTGACAATGCCTGGTTTCCCATGAAGCCTACCTTCTTCTCTCGCAAGTTGTCTCCCTGATCAGTTGTACAGTAATATCACGTAGCAACCAAAGATTGTCAAGAGAACTGATGATTTAATGCATCGTACCATGATTGGAATGGTTGATTGAACTTTGATAGTGGGAGGCTAGACATTTATTGTACCAGTCGACAGCACAATATATCTATGGAATGGAGGCAGAAAATTGGTGATGAGGTATTTTGGATGGTTTAAACTGTTGGGCAGTAAATCACAGCGTAGAATATACAGATTAAGGCACAATCTTCAGTATTTTATTCTGACTCCACAGCACAATCGATGAAAGTCACATATATAGCTAGCTATGCAAATTTTATTGATCTTTAAAGTATTGCCTATTCTCCTTCAACTTCCATCAGGTGGTAGCAGACTGTGGCACATCCGTGGTGAGCCATTGAATCAATACTACGAGTGAATGTTTCGATCAGCTACATGAATATCATTCACCAGACCCTTTAAATGACCAAGTGTGTCAAAACAAGTCTACATACCACAATTATTGTAAGAAATGTGGCTACCTTAAAGACCATTTCTGAATATTTTAGCCCCTAAAGATTTCACTATTTTCGTGTGCATTGAATTTACATCGTTTCGTGAGGTGAACATCGTCTTTTGATGCGGTCAGGCAGTAGCTCTACACGAGACACAAAAGTTATGTTCATGAGAACGGGAGGCAGAATGTAAGATTAGTGAGGACAAATAAGAACTAACGCATGAAATCATATTCCCCAGCAAACGTATCGAGATGGTAAATGCTAGATAAGGTATTCACTAATGGAAGTAGTCATTACTGGTATTAGTGAGGCACTAATTGTCACTCAAACTGAACCTCGAAAAAATCGGGCCAAGACCACCTCGTACCCAGAACAACTCAGTTTTCAAACATTCGTAGATAAACAGGATGTTAAGAAAATTATCGATTGATGTCTTTTTAAATCCAATGATATCGATTACTTTTCGATACGTTTACGAAATAAAAACTATTTGGAGGATATTTTGTGATCATTTGAGCAATGCCTGATTTAAATATTGAAATTACCTGGAGGACAGACATTATTGATCAATCGGGGGCTAATGTGATGTGATATAAATGGTTTTCCTAAATGTAAATGTCAAAAAAATCACATGACATAGGACGGTCTGAATCGTGGCCGTTTGCCTTGTACACCATTGATGACATCGTTACGTGGTGAGGTTCAAGTAACACATTGTTTACTGATGTATCAAGGACGAATATGCGTATAATTGTAGTTGGGTTACTCCTCCAAGCTGCATATAGTAACCGAGGAAGACAATGAGGACAATGAAACAAACGCCCATTATGCGAGCAGCTTAGGAAGAAACACGAAGTATACAGTTCTACAAAAAGACTTTGTATTCTGGACAAAAAGGATATGGCATCCAAATCTATTGAGCCAGTGGCGCCATGCTGTCGGTATTCTGCTATTAAATCCGCCCAGTCATATGCAGCCTGGCTTCTATGGCATGTCGACCAAGTTCTCCTATGGCAGTTTATGTTTGACACCAGCGAGCAAATAGTGTTCGTGTGTACAACTGCCGTCTTTATGGGCGCCATGGCCTCTACCGAAACATTAACAATGTATCACACGAACATTACACTGCAAGGTACAATATGTCGCAGTTATAGCTGTACATATGATGTTACCGATGTGTCAACAAATGCATCAATAGTTACTGACGACATGAAAAAGGCCAATTCTAAAGCAATGTTGACAGATGGTTCTTCATACAGACCATCCCCATTAAATCAAAAGTACGTCCCACATGTAGCACAATATCACAGTGCTCTCACCTGCATCTGCCTGCCTTTTTTCTTTGATTCTACCTTTCATCTGTAAAACCAGTAAATCGGCCAATGACTCCTTCTATAAACCGTACCACACTATCATACAGACACATTTTTTAGTCCTTCCCAGTGTAAGTGGATTGCAAACATGTGTACGCTTTCGTTTTGCGATACAACCTACCCAGCCTCCAGAAAAATCGGATCCTCTTCCTTAACATATACATAAATACTTGGAGAAATATGAATGATCGAAACTGTAAAAGGCAAAATCAGAGGTCGAGAAAGGAGCGAGTGACATCATTACGTCATAAGGATTAAATCCCTACTACAACACGCAGCGGTGCGGAAACTGTACAAAGGAAGGGTCAGGTAGCAACGTTCCCTCTAGCAACAGCCAGGGTCAAGTTCGACGGGCGCTGGATACATTACTGACGGTGATTGCGTTCACTATAACCTGGCATTGCTGCGTTGTTGAAAATTGACTGAGACTTGGTAGAAGCTTGGGGTCAATGGCGAGGGTCAATGTCGTTGTAAGCCTGTTCCCCTCGGGCATTTACAACCTTAGACCTTAATTTTATTTGGCTAATTTCGTCTAAACGCACTTGCTGGCTGTTCGACCAAGACAGCAGTTTGCCGAGGACTGGGATGAAGAGAATAGAAAATCAGTCGATGGAGATGAGTATTTGCGGGAGGGTGGGGATGCTAAGGGAGAAATCAGCGGGAACAAAGGACTGGGGGATAGGGATGATCGGGGGGGGACTGAGAATTTGCATAAGTTGAACCTGAACCCGCATACAATTCATGCATTTCCACGAAGCACTCACGAAAACATTTATCACGTGACTTCTCGCTATCCCTATAGTCTTTTTCCCGGTAACCCCAATTATGCATGCACGCATGTGCAACAGCGCACCTGACGTAACCAGGCACGTGACCGCGGTACAAACAAAGAGGCTCATGTTCACAACAATGGTGCGTTGGAAAGTCAAACAACTGCGGAGTTTTTGGAAGGATAGAGGGGTTACAACGACGGATTACCGACGTCAAGATCGAGTTAAACTTGGACTTAATTTGCCCTGTGATCCTGACTTCGACAAAAGGAAAGTGAAGAGCTACAAGTCTTTCGAAGACTATAGACTTTTTGCTGATGGCCGTGTGCTCTAGCAGAGACGTCCAAGACAGCATGACTGTCCTGTGCCAGTACAGGATATGGCAATTAGAAGTGCGAGGTGAGAAAAATATTTTGGTTCATATGAGGTAACATTTGCTGTATTTATCCCAGGCTAAAGTTGTCAGTTACGATTATTAAGTCCATGAGTAATTTCTACTATAATTTTTGTATCTGTTCTAGGTATAGAACCACACTAGAGTCATTACTTGGTAAACAAGTTGATGCCTTTGACCCTTGTCAAGTGACAGGTTACCCACCTTAGAGAACCAGCTACAGGACCTGGCACACAAAATCAGACAGGTATGGAAATTCTTCAGTTTATTGCACAGATGCTAAAATGAAGCCGAATAAAGTGTAATATTTATAGAACTGATTGTACAAAATAGACAACTAGGGTATGCAAACAAAATGAAGTCACTTTATTGATTCTCTCTGATTATCAGAGCAATCCTCACGCTCAAGTCCTCGAACTACTCGAAAGACCCACGTCAACCTTCATCTCAGTCTCTAGAGCCAGAGCCAACATGCCTCTCACTGGGTGTGCTAAATAGAGCAAAGGAGTTTGTCGGGCACATCATACAGTCCGCTCAGGCCATACAGGGAGCCACCACAGTTGCATGAACTGCAGATGATTTTGTCCGATTTGTCGAATACACCCCTGCTGATATTGAACTCATTGATTCAGATACTAAAGGACAAGCAAATAACTCTGCCAGGCATGCAATGAGGCTAGGACGAATCACAGCCTTGGTGTTCCAACCATCATGAACAAACCAGATACTGACTCTTCGGTGCTCATTTCTAAAATAATGGGAGACAATTTACCTGTTACCGCTCCAGCTCTCGATTGGATTCCAAGAAAGAAAAATTTTCCCGTTCTTTATACACTACGGTTAATTGAAAGATGCACAGCTTCTTCACGCCTTTGCTTTTTAGCATGAAGCGATGAAGTTCAGTTTCTGATTGGGAAGTAACAGGTATTGGGTTAGGATGCTTTCTACAGATATAGGTGCCCTCATTAATCTTCTATGGCCCAAAATTTTCCCGTCCACTAGCCGCGCACGACGGTAATATAATTATATCAATAAGACGTCTTGCACGGCTACCCGTCCACATGCCCTGGCCCACTCTCTGTATTTCTTTGGATTGAGGCATAGCTTTGGAAAGGAATGAAAGACGAGCCATTCATTCTTTCACGATCTCTATATCGGCTGTCTGAGTTGCACCTACCCCAGCAGCAATGTTTCGTAGGCATTCTGGTTCGATGTGATCATAAATTATTCGGCAAAAAGAGATTCAAAACATCATTTACGGTACACTACAAACTGTTCATACAGCGTCGCTAAGGAAAAACTTGTTACGGGTAGCAACAAGACAGGGTACGGGAAGAACTACTTCCGGGCCACCGGGAAACGGCCTATTCTCATGGGACATGCAGTAGCCTGGTCAGAGGGTGGACGCGGCTATAAGATATGGGGCATGTATGAGGAACGGGTTTGGGGCTGGCAGGTGACACGTAGATCACTCGTAGGCATGACTGAGAGGGGCACGTTATGATGATGAAAAAGACATAAAAGACCTTGTGCAGCCTTAAAACGGGTATATCTTATATGTTGAGAGGTGGAGCCGTAAAGCAGGTAATCTCTAAGTTGAGGATGGATACACAAAGACGTACAAATCTAGTAAATATAGTTTTGACACACAAAAAGCTGTCCTCTATGAGGGATGATATACCAATCTTTTTGTGATGTTACTAAGAGTCATTAATCGCAAACCAGAAGCCATTGATATACCTGTTTATCATCATTCAGGATATTTTATGAAAGGTTGCCTTTTTGTGTGGATACTGAGTCTGAAATTATGGCAGTCCTTCTTGTTAAAAAGGCATTTTAAGTGGCTTATCTAGCTTTTGAGCCGGTAGAACGGGTATAATGTGAAATCCTCTAGCAGCTATTATAATAACTCTTCGTGCTAAATATGAGCCGCTTGAAAAACTTTTTGATTCCCTTATTTAATTACGATAAGATCAAATAAATACATTGGTTGATGATCAATAGTGAATTTGTCACTTGTTAAAAATACAGTGTAGGCAATTTCCTGCGTTACATCGGCCAAAATTAATATGGTCATGATACAAGCGTCTTTTGGGACGATGAAAAAAGATTTGCTGCTGCAGTCAATTAATTGACGAGTTGTGATTTTACTGGCACATGTGCATGAAAAGTAACCTGTTCACCCCAAACATACTCAAGCATAGTGACAAGGCATGCAATACGGGATGGTAGAGCAGGATCAAATATCGAGTAACCAAGCATCATGCCACAAGTTAAGCACAAAGCTGTCTAGTGTCTACCACCATCATTAGGGCTGCGGAATAAAATTTAACTGTCAATAGATAGCACTTGGCTGTAGAACGTATTGACGCGGAGATGTCATGAAAGGCTTCCACGTTGAACGCGGCTGGTAGACGAACAATATAACTGCGGGCCTTATTGTACTAATGGTAAAGAAGTAAACATGCATCTCGGCTGACAACGCGCTACATGTTACCTGTTCCATCGACATTGAAAAGGATGCTTAGGTTGGAAGATAATTAACGTGGTGTAATAGGTAGGAATACCAAGCCGTGCGAAACAAATAGCAGGGACAAACTGAGAATATATATATCTATATATATATATACTATGCCTATAAATGGCTGCCATGCCTAAGATGTAAGATGATTTATGATTTTGTGCATTGCCAGCATCTTTAGCACGCCATAATGTGTCGGATGCTAAACGTGCGCATGGTGTCGTAACGCATATGATAACGTTATTGTTGACATTCAGAGCTTTTCTTTTGTTGCTTGCCAGGCAGAACACAATTGAATAATTGTCACTAAACATATTAACGGAAAGTCCCTTCCTTCGAATGCGTTCCACTGAACACACTCGGCTTCGAGCCTCTGAGGGTAGTGTGCACGAGGAACTGCCGGGAGTCATTTCTGAAAAATGTCACAGCTTGGTGGTGTTAATATGTTCCATGGTGCTTCAATTTATGGTGATCGGCCGTATATCATCCAGTGGGCAGCTACTTGAGGAGTTTCGTGAAGTTTTCAACATCAGTCCGGCTCAGGCCTCTTGGATGCCGGCTTTATATAGCTTAGTAGTTTGCATTGTCGGTGAGTTTGCATCCTTATCAGTATATTCTTTACTTAGGCTGTTAAATTATAAATATGCTATGTATCTCCAAACTAGTTGAGTGCTAATTAACTGCATGTTTTCATGAATGTTTCAGTTCCAATAGGTGGATGCATTAGCAACAAATTTAGCTGTAGATCCTCAGCAATCGCAGGGAGCGTCATTGCGGCAATTGGGTCGTTTTTATCGGCATTTGCAAAAAGCTTCACGTCACTGACGTTCTTCTATGGAATAATCACAGGTATTATTCACGTACAAAACAAAATTCATAGATACACTAAATTTGCATGTAAATGAATAATTTTCGTATATTTTGCTTTGTTTCACCAACAGGCTTTGGTATTGGATTGATATAAGCTCCTGCAGTCCCTGTAGTCGGTCTCAGCTTCGTGAAATGGAGATCAGTTGCTTTAGCTTTGTCTGTGACTGGGGGCGCTCTAGGATTTACTGCTATGCCACTGGTTATACGTTTTTTAATAGATCGGTATGCATGGAGAGGAATGTTCATCATTACCTCTGGCCTGTTTCTGCAATGTTGTACATTTAGAGCTTTGTTGACACCTGTCTACCAGAGACCCTCAAATTGCCATCCCAAGTCAAATAAGGATCTCTGTTTAAATGGAGCATTTATTATTCATGTTACGAACAACATGTTTTGGGCGTTTGGTCTTAACGTTTTGTTCGTTTTTCTACCGGACTATGCAGTAAGTAGAAACATGACTTCTCAGCAAGGAGCATTGTTAATCTCATTCATTGGCTCAGGAGATGTAATTGGGTGAGTAGTAATAGCTATCGTGATGCATATAAAGTCAAATATGAATCGACTCTTATTCCATATCATAGTCACAGTCATTGGAGGAATATGCGTTAGTCTCCTGCCGGCGCACGAAACATTCTGGTGGTTTGCCTCCTTGTCAATGTGCTTTGGATTCATGAACGGCCTTCTCTATGCAACATTGCCAGCTGTTGCCGCAGATCTACATGACCTTAACAATTTGACCTCAGTTTATAGTTACTTATATTCAGCGCAGAGTGTTTCTGGTGTCATATGCCCACCAATTGCAGGTACAAATATCTGGCATGCTAATAATGTGATTCACATCAGCATCACTGTTTTATTTGCGCTAATGACTACGCCTTCTGTCCTTAACAGGGTGGCTATTTGGAGTAAGTGGAGGTTACAATGCACCATTTATTTTGGGCGGGATTCTCTACTCATTCGCTGGACTTATGATGCTGGTCGTCAAATGCATACGCTAACGGCAAATGCTATTGGCTCATTAACCAAATGAAGAGGAAAATTGTGCAGTGGCCCATTAGCAGCTATCTTTCTAGCAACGGATGCAGGACAGTTTTACTTTGCAAACCAGTTCATATATGACTGATCACATCTCTTGCCTGCAGTAGCTACAAGTGTGCACATAGTGTAGAGGTCCGTATTTGCCGAATACTCAATGTTATTGATTAAATTATTATTTCTAATCCACTCAATGATTTGGCAATTATCTGAATACATCAATGTCAGTGCAAAGATAAATAGGTGTCATAAATTCTCTTCTGGATGTATCCACATAACCTGTGAATGGTTTTTCAAATACTGAATATGGGGTATGTAATTAACACATCGTAACACCTAAGCAAACATGTGAAATTCACCTATAGCGTTAGTAGTAAAGTTCGCGAGCTCCCACCACCATATATACACACAATTACACACAAACACATTCACACACAGACACACACGCACGCACCCACCCACACACTGAGCATTTACAAAAAACGTAAGCATCAAGTTTCTTGGTGGCTGTATATACACGCGATCGGCCTTTATCGGTTTAGTGATATATATGTTTTACTTGTTCATCATTGACCTAAAAACTCCTGAATTGATTGAAGAGCTGCAGATCTCATTCACAGTACAGCGAT
>CM067352.1:643677-682463 GCA_034190875.2 Urechis unicinctus | reverse complement strand
CCCTACATTCCAACAATGTTGTTGATTGTCTCTGTCGAGCAACACGCTAGTTTGGCTGCTGCAATGCACGAATGCAGCTGCTTTAGGTTTACTCACATTTCTCCATTAACTCAGCTTTCCGAATAACATCTGCTGCTAATCTGCTTATCGCCTCTGGTAGGTAGAGGTGCAAGACTAATCTACGTCCCATGTTTACTTAACGGAGCTAGCAGTATCAAATCATTGAAGAAGTAACCATCAGCGAATAGGATTGGCACTAGTTATTGTGATTTGACGTTTGAATCATTATGCAACAATGTCCTATTTGCGTTCGTATAAAACATTAAAGTTAAACCAAACAGATATGTATGCATCAAAAATTAATGGTAGTTAATGCTATCAGGCTTTACATTGGTAACGTAAGGTAGTTACGATCTGCTGAGATATTCTGTAGCGGCCTCTAAGCCGTAATGTCAACTTTACATAGAGGCCCATGTAAACTTACCCGAGTTTGAATGGGCCTGTATTTGTTAATCAAATAAGCACATTTATGCTTGCGTTGTTCAATATTATCTATCTTATATATATTGCAATAAAGTGACGACTGCAGTCGAATTACGCTCGGCCGAATGCATTGCGGCTATCTATTCCACTCCCTGATGTACAATTCGGTTTTTCGATTAAGGATGCATATAATTTGTGTTGAGATTGTCAGAACTTGCTTAGAGGCTATCGGTCCTCATACGATGGCAAACAATCTCGACTTTGTGATCCTGCTCTTCGTTTTAGCTGATGAGTAGTTAGCTGGAAAATAAATTTGGGCTGAACCGTTTTAATGCTTACGACCCGACAATTGTTTGTAGACATTTGCGATTTTGAATTCTGAATACGCAAGTCAAGCAGCGAATTGTTTTCTTGTACGTGCGATCCTTATACAATGCGTGAGGTACCGTGTATTCAGCTGACATAATACAAGTACCTTCTACATTAGCAGAATGCAAAGAAAAACATTTTGCATTTGACTCTATAATATTCACTCATAAGTGGTCAAAACAATACATATTGCACCAATGTATAACAATCGCGTTTCTGTTCCATATCAAATATTGCTGACTGTGAGGATAATCATCGTGTAAGGGCAAGAGTCATTACTTGAGATTTAATGAAACAAGAACCCTGTTGCTGCCGATAGAGGCAGGTTTTTGTCGACGTGGGACATTCACCTTAAATGGAATATCCATGTAGCACCGAACACATTCAGCTTCCAAGATGGCAAAACATTGGTCTATGACACTGCTTTCCGACTATTTGAGCGAGTTAGCATTAAAATGCTGGTTCGTTGTTATCCATGCCCTGCGTTGGGGAGTGGTATAACTTAGCCAAATTAAGAAGACGGAAAAAATAAAAGCCAAACGATTTGATGACAATATTTAGAATAAGCCTCATCGTTAACTAATTGTAGACGGTATTACACACATAGTAGTCACCACAAACGTAATGTACATGATACGATTTCTCCATGTCAGGAGCTATACTCCGTTTAGAATAAATCGACTGTCTGACTCCTTAAAGAAATGGAACTTGAGGGCTGTGTCATTTTTCATGATGTTGACGTGAATGTAAATCGATCTTATACAATCACAAATTTAATATACACTGTAATTGCCTTTATTCATCATTCCCGCACTTAGTGAACATCACCAAGGCGAGATTGGACACTGGCGGCAGTAACACAGCCCAAATAGCACAGGTGCTAAACCAATTGGTTCTGACAGGTGAAACTGCGTGATAAAATCTAGATACATTGGCTGTTGGTTTAGAAGAAGTGTTATTTATCTCCGTGGTGTCGTCAGTTGAGCGGTTGGCATTTCCTTCTCACATAATTTCACTGCGGATAGTAGTTCCCAAAGCCTATGCAGTGTTGATCGTTGGAAAAGAGCAGTAGAACGAAAGACCACGCACTGATTTGATAATGGCGCAAAAAAAATCGTAAACCAATTTATGGGACAGGCCTATGATTCAGGATATATGCTATTACTCTGAAGGTGGCTCATTATTGATGACAAATAACTGCGAGAAGGGAACGAGTAAACGATGACAAATCACAGATATCTTAAACATATTTACTCCGCTACTAATAGATCCCGTCATTATGTTATACAATGCATGTTCTGTAGGTCAGAAGTATGTGCTACCGATACTGCCAAAAATGGATGGTAGCCAGATATATATGTTCAGTATACCTGATATCGCTAGTTGTATAATACCACACGCTCGGCAAAGTACATGCTCCAGTAAAATAGTTGTGTATTAGGGTAATTGACATTCTAGCAAGACGCTACGCAACAACCACCACACGGGTTTCGTTCAGATTTGATATTATACATGATGGGATTAGCAATCTAATCAGCCACGCCAATTATGAATTTTTATTCGATACATCTCATTTACAGATCCCGTTTAAACACACCTCGGACGGAAAATACACTTGGTATGTATGCCAATTTCGAGAGCTGAGATTGTCTTTTGATTGCGCCGTTAATAACATACTATTTGCACGAGTCTCACGAGTCCATATTTTGGAGTACCGCTGTTATGTTTAAGCGCCCTAAACGCCAATACAATGACGCATCTTTTAAACTACTTAGCAATATTCAATATACCTCGACACGGATATGAATTCCGATTTATGGTGTTATTTTGTTCTTATTGAATTATGAGATAGAATTTGGCCTGAAATAACACGTGCCATGAGCTCGTTTATTAGATTTTCTCCCGCTATTAGTTCATCCAAATTATTAGGTATGTAGCGACGAATCTAATTGGATAGACTTTTGTAGGCGAATGACGCCACATCTTCATTACAACTCATAAAAAGGGTCATGCCTTTATGTTACGCCCAGTCCCGCAAGTCACGATATATCAGCTAGCAAATCATTATATTAACGCCATATTTATATACAGCAGCATAGATAGACAACTGAGGGTTAATTACGGTTTACCAGCTCATGCCAATCTTCTTTCATTAAATATGCTACTCAATATCATCGGAAATGATGTCACTAATAACCAAGCATGGGCTTTTCACTGGCTAGCATCAAATCATTGGTTTGTGTATGCTAAGGTTGTTTTAGTGTTTATCCATATATTGCGTTGTAAAGTGGAATAACTGAGCCAAGCATGCGAATGCGTATAGTCACAACCTTAAAGCAACTAATTTTATGAACATGAGTAATTATCAAACACTATCAAACTTTCAATGAATTAAAGATTCATATACTTGCTGTCTATTTGAGCTGCATTGTAACTTCAGTGGTCTAGTACCCCTATCAACCAGAATCATGGCTCATCCAATGTGTACTTTGGTGGAAGGAGTTGGCATCTAAATCTTGCACCGCTGCATCGGCATGTGGGCTACTAAAACCGCTCGGCAGATAAAAACGACTTTTTAAGGTCAGTTATTGTTACGCACCAGCCGTTTCATAACTCTAGTATGGATAATGACGACGTATGTGTATCGCATATTGCCTCATTATTCCAAGTTTGCTGTTTGCAAATATTGCATATATTTCCCTGTGGCTTGATGACGTATTGATAGATTCGAAGGTTATGAGGTGATATTGAATTACTATACACACGGAGAGCCCTTTTCTGTACGTTTCCGAGGTCGGTAATATGTAATTTTATCATAGACCGTTGCTCGGGATTCTTTCTTCGTTTGCTACTTATAGGCTTACGCACACTGTGTTCAGAAAAAAACGTAAGGAGTATAATCATATCACCAGCGCTCAGAAATTTCATCGACGGTTTGATCTACTAACGAAATGCGATTCAGGAATAATGCTCCATATTCCATGGTGCACACAGTTACGTGAGTCGAACCCGATTCCTTAAAAAACGCACCAACCAGTTCAATAATATTTAACTAAAACTAAATGAGCAATTGCACAATTTACTTTGTTCATTAATTGCCTACATTCATTATTTTAGTCGTATTTCCGTTATACAATCTTTTGCACCATTTACACTTATATGAAACAGTTATGGCTAGTGTTAGTTATATAAGCATTTTACCACTAAATGAACACCCCCAGGACGAGATTAAATAATTGCAAGCGCAATGTAGAAGTTCGTGCATTCAAATAATCCCCTGTACTAAACCAGTTAGCCCATACGGGATAAGATGCATGAGAGAGGAAGTGCAATTAATCTCTATGAAACCGTTGGGTAGCAGTTGCATGCCAATTCGTTCTTATATACATCAATCACGGTGATTAAGGGATTCAAACATCAACACTTTATAATGCTTTGGCAAGGAAAAGGACAAAAGAGAGACCCTGTAAGTAAACCAGGAGCCCATGGAGTTTTGTTTAGCATTGCAAGTACAAAAGGTTTGAGGCATGCAACATGTTGATTAGGGTCAATGTACAATCAAATGGCCATTCTTAAGTTTCCACGCCTGTACCAACTCTAGGGGGAGCCACTCAAAATATCCCAAATTTAGATTTAATTAGCATAACTGAGTACATGTATGAAACCAATGATAAAATGTTCACTTTTAGGGTCTAAATAAAGATCCATCTTTCTTAACCCTCAACTCCTGTACTTAATCCATTTAAGAAAGCCACTAATTAGCGCTAATTAGCAATTTAATTAACATAATTGAGTACATCAACGAAACCTTCGCTAATGGATTTGGTAGGTTCACCCAACTAAGAAAAGTGGATTCTTAAGTGCCAAAACCTGTACCGTGACCCCTTAAGAAGGGGTCAAAGGTCAGGGTCAGTTCAACCAGGGCTATAATTAGCATAACTGAGTACATGTATGAAACCAATGCTGAAATGTTCATTTTTAGGTTGTAAATGAAGATCCATCTTTCTTAACCTGCAACTCCTGTACTTAATCCATTTATGAAAGCCACTAATTCGCGCTAATTAGCAATTTAATTAGCATAATTGAGTACATAAACGAAACCTTCGCTAATGGATTTGGTAGGTTCACCCAACTAAGAAAAGTGGATTCTTAAGTGCCAAAACCTGTACCGTGACCCCTTAACAAGTCTTTAGATCCCCATCTGTACATTGTAAACCTTTGGATATGAAGCATACTTGTAGGCCTACATGTGGCTTCATTATAAATCAGAACTTTGCAGGGGCTAGTACAAGCAGTTTTTATCCCTTGGTATTACTCATCGCATTCTCAATAAAGGAAACACCTGTGATTAGTTAACAGGGTGGTAACTGAAACCAAAGCCTACAGATTATCTCATGACCTACTTAAATGCATCCTGACCCCCAGACCTCTCACGGTTCATGCCTACGTTACTCCCGTTCAAGCCCTGGCTATTCCCGAGCCATTCAGTGAACTTTTATTGTTGATCCATAAATTGCTCCTGCCACTGGCCCGATGTCATCCTTCATAATTTCTACCTTCAAAGATGCAATGAAATATCCACCAAAAGCCACCTATTACATCCATTTATTACAATATTCTGTTTTCATCGTAACCATGTACAAATATCGCTCACTAATCCCAGAAATGAGCGCAGTATATATAAATAACAAATGGAGAAGTACCATGGATTGAATAGCTACAAACATCGATGCTTCCTTGTATAACACTGTCAGGTCTAAAAATAACAACCTATCAGTTACACGATGATGACTCTACTACGGCCATCGCAACATTGTTTATCTTGAGGTGCCCTCCCCTTGAACTTACGCCAGCCAATCACCAGTCTTGATGTGATTCAGGAAACCCTCACCACAGCCCAAAGATGTGCAAAGGAGTGTGAGCAACAGTTTGCAGTTGTATCATACGACTTAAATGCTGCAAAACCTGCAATGCAAAATCAGGCCACAGAAAAACCCAGATTCGATAACGTGTTTGTCATGCCTGGAACATTTCATATTGAGATGGCCTTCTTTAAGGCCATTGGGAAGATCATCTCAGATTCTGGAGGACCTGACATGCTCACAGACACAGATGTTCTTGCCCTGGTTCATTGAATGGCTTTCTGTCTGGCAAGCATTTTAATCGGTGCAAACGGCTCCACCCAATATTGGCCCTTTCTTTTGAAATCCTGCATTTCAAGACATTTCTGAAGACATACGAAGAAAAAGACGAGCTTGAGGAACTCATGAACATTGCGAGTCATTCAGACACTGCACTTGAATCTGTGGGCGAATCAGATGTCTTCATCACTGCTTATGCTGCCTATACCAAGTACTCGGACGAAACTAGATCTGGAGTACATGGCTGCACCGCCCAGTTCAGGATGATGTACATTGATTACATTCGTCTGTATCACACTCTAGAAAGGGCAACCAGAACCAATGATATTGACCTCTACATCTACTCATTGACACCCTTGATAGGCCTCTTCTTTGCCACAAACCATGTAAACTACTCCCGTTGGCTGACGAAGTTCCAACTTGACTTAATGAATATCGATGATTCACACCCTGGACTTAGAAAGATCCTTGATGAAGGAACATTACCACCATCCGCAGAACTGAACATGCTTTCAGCCGTGTGCCTGTGGATCTTACATTGGAACAGACGGTCAACGCTGATGCAGCATCTCGGCTCACTGGTATAACATGTGCCACAAACAGTTACTCTGCTCGTCTGCGCTGGATGATCACAAAATCTACTCGTGCCTCATTTACAAGTCTAGTGCAGGAGATGGCGGGATTGATTGAAAAGGACGATGTTGCAGCTGAGCTTCGACCTTCAAGAATTGAACGCGACATTTCAGACTTGAAGAAAGTCATGAAACACATACAAGATTCCTGCAACCCCTTTGAGATGGATAAAGAATCTGAATCAAAAGACAAACTCTTCAACATCAACACAGGGAAGGCCACAAGCCATGAGATCAGTGAAAGTCTGTTGAAAATACCAGAGACCGGTCAGGCACGACATCAAGATTTCCTGGACACCTGCATAGCTGACGCAAAGAGATTTGAAGAGAAGATAACCAAGGCAAAACTTAAGACCTTTACCGATGATAGTGCAAGAAACCATAAAGCAGAGGACGAACGAATAACAGAACTCAAGGGTACAAGAGATCTAATGGGCCGCCTCGTAATACTTGCAACGAAACGGAATCTGGACTTGCCTTTCATTTTTGAATTCCCACTCACTCCAGTCCCTTTGTCCATGTGTAGCACAGATGGAACAATGGCGAAAACAGACAAGAGTGCCCTCTTCAACCTGCTTGAGTCAAAGGTTCATGGAGATGCCAGTCTTGGATTGACCAGAGCCTGCATTATTGATGGCCAATTCCTCCTTCATACACTTCCTCCGAATCTACCAGCTATCTATGGAGGTCTCGCAAGAAGTATTTTAATCCAGACAGTTGCGTTGTGCAAAAAAGAAGTCCATCTTATCTTTGATGATTACCCTCAGCCATCCCTAAATGACACAGGAGTTCGCCATTACTGGTCCTGAACAAAAACGACCTGCGGACATGGAGAAAGCGCTGAAATCGAGATCATTCAAGACACAGCATCCCAAGTTCCTGGCGAAGGAGTGGCAAAACAAGGCATATCGACCAATACTAGGTGACTGTCAGCTACATCTTGACATCCCAGGGGAGACCTATCATTATTATGTTGCCAACGGCATTCTCAGACACGATTCTGATGACGATTGCAGGAACAACCATGAAGAGGCTGACACCAAGATAGTTCTTCGTGCCAAGGTAGTGGATGATGACAGAAAACAAGGAGCCATAGTCGTTCGGGCATCAGACACAGATATAGCAGTCATCTTGTTGTATCACTGCAACAAGTTCAAGTCGCCAATATGGATGGATGTTGGAACGTCATCCAAGAACAGCCGGAGATACATTAGCATCACCAACATTCATGAAGTACTCGGACCTCAGATATGCGCTGCACTACCAGGATTCCATGCATTTACTGGGTGTGACTACACCAGCGCATTTGTTCGCAAAGGAAAGGTCAGACCATTGGCCAAGTTGGAAAAGAACAAGGAAGCCCAAAAAGCTTTCCACAGCCTAGCAACAGAAAAACAACAGAGTCTAAGAACCCAGATGACCCTTCAAACGTTCACCACAACTATGTACGGAGCCAAGGAAAACACCAAGTTGACATTAAATGAACATAGGTACAAGATGTTTGAAAAAGGCTATGGACCAAAGTCCTTGTCAAAGAATCCATTGGAAAAGTTGAAAGGAATAAATGCTAGTGCCATTCCCCCTTGTGAGGCAGAGCTGAATGTGCATTTGAAACGAGCTGCATTTGTTGCACAAATGTGGGCAAAGGCAGATTCTGCTGAAATCCAACAACACCCATATGCATCAAATGGTTGGGATCTCGAAAATGGATGTTACATGCCAATATGGCATGAAGGACCTCAGATGCCAGGTACCCTTATTCCGGAACAAGGCGATGTCGTCAATGATGATGATGAAAACGCTGAAGATGTAGACATGACAATCTTTTCTGATGATGAGTCAGACTGGACAGAAGAAGAGGATTAGGTGCAAGTGGGGAAAAACCTTATGCTGCCTGTGACCTTTAACACCTTGTTCCACTTTGACCCCTGCAATGGCAGCTAAATTGCTCGTTATTTACATTCATGATACACAAAAAATAATCTGTAGTTCTTAATGATGAGGCTAGCCGTGTATTTCAGAAGCATGGCTTTGCATCATTTGCTTTGACCGCATTCAACCAAAAGGAAACTCAGTGATAAAAATGATGTTTCAGGGAAATGCTTGCCTTCCTAGTGATATTTGGGGAAAATGGAATAATTCTTTTCGTTACTTTGTATGCCACAATCATTGTCTTTTGGCATAGACCTTACTTTAAATATACACTATTTACCCAACTTAAAATGAGTACAATTATGTAGATGAAGCACTTGAGATGTTTCTCTGTACTGGTGATGAGCACTGCATGCCCAGTTCTCCTGTTTGTTAAAGACAAAGGCCTACAATATGTATACAGCCAAATTTTTCAAAGACAATAAATTCGATGTAGCATGTATGTAACAGGATAATGTTTGGGTTAATATTCAAAATATGGTGCATTGCTAATCAACACTGTGGAATCAGCTCGGCCTGCAATGAAGAAAATAAGGCGAATTTCTGCATTTTTCTGGTTGAAATTTCGAATCATTGAGAATTTTGATTTCAAACTGAAAAGCAGAAATTGGCATATTACTCCATAGTCTGTCAATGCAATCAAAACATGCATGTAAGTTTCTTTGCAAAATGTTTAAAGGGGACAAGAATTCAGTCATTAGCATGGGAGATGCAAGTCTCTCTATTTCAGGAAGTCACTTCATGTGTGTGTATACCCCAATCACCCTTCATTATGGTCAAAATCGATCAGCAAGTCCAACAACTTACAGTATGTTGCATGAGTCACTAGTGATGTAGTTTCTCATTGTTTGTCTTTTCAGTAAAAAAATCATGGATACTAGAAGTTTAATTAAAATCTATGTACCTGAACACAAAACGGTCGAGTTCTTACGATCTTCCCCTTTGACCCCTTCTTAAGGGGTCACGGTACAGGTTTTGGCACTTAAGAATCCACTTTTCTTAGTTGGGTAAACCTACCAAATCCATTAGCGAAGGTTTCGTTTATGTACTCAATTATGCTAATTAAATTGCTAATTAGCGCGAATTAGTGGCTTTCATAAATGGATTAAGTACAGGAGTTGCAGGTTAAGAAAGATGGATCTTCATTTACAACCTAAAAATGAACATTTCAGCATTGGTTTCATACATGTACTCAGTTATGCTAATTATAGCCCTGGTTGAACTGACCCTGACCTTTGACCCCTTCTTAAGGGGTCACGGTACAGGTTTTGGCACTTAAGAATCCACTTTTCTTAGTTGGGTGAACCTACCAAATCCATTTGCGAAGGTTTCGTTGATGTACTCAATTATGTTAATTAAATTGCTAATTAGCGCTAATTAGTGTCTTTCTTAAAGGCATTAAGTACAGGAGTTGAGGGTTAAGAAAGATGGATCTTTATTTAGACCCTAAAAATGAACATTTTATCATTGGTTTCATACATGTACTCAGTAATGCTAATTAAATCTAAATTTGGGATATTTTGAGTGGCTCCCCCTAGAGTTGGTACAGGCGTGGAAACTTAAGAATGGCCATTTGATTGTACATTGACCCTAATCAACATGTTGCATGCCTCAAACCTTTTGTACTTGCAATGCTAAACAAAACTCCATGGTCTCCTGGACTAAAGGCTTCGATATTCACTTTGTATTTCAGATTACCGATAGAGATTCTAATGTTTTGATGCTATACAGAGATACTATAATGAGATATTACTAACCGCCCTCATACTGAGCTTCATTAAGCGTTAGTGGTTTATGACGAAATTCTACTACATACGTTTTGTATGTAATAACAGAGAAACATATAAGCCTTGGCTTGCGCTTTTCGGATAAATAACATAACAAACGCTTTCCATAGCATTCGTCCCCCATTTATAATAGCATTTAAAATATTGTCAATCAAGCGGATATCTCGCTATTTCGATTCCCTAGCTCCTATTGTCATCAGAGCAATCTACAAAGACATCCCCACCCGTCAAGAAATCAGGATCAAGCATCACTTCGTTTGATGTAGCTGCATGCTTATTTTGGTAGTGTTAAAATGCTCAAGCAGATGTGAATACTTTGTATAACTATGAGAGTTTGCGGCATGCTTTTCATTGAGCCATGGCTTTGTATTGCTATTGATACTTATAATCAGCCAGCTATTATACAATAGGTGTACATGAAGACAGGCACAATGATTGCTAGATACGCAACGAAATTCAAAGTAGAAATGTTGATTGCTAATCCATGTTAGATACAGGCACTATATTCTGAAATTATGCATAGCCTCTGGAAGCAAATAATATTCGAACTGCCAATTCTATTGTAAAATGGAGATTTACATTATTGCGATAGTGGTTTTTAATACAGATCGAAATAAAACAACATATCGATGTTTACATCGTTACTATACTCTTAAATATATATTTAGCGGAACTGTATGTGATTTGTACTATGCTGATCGATTTCCAGCGTGGTTTGGCGCACGAAATCTTTCAATCAAAACGATGACATCACCTTTATCAGCTGGGTCAGGTTTTGTCGGCAATATCACAGCCGGGTGTCGATCAATATACAGCTATTAGAATGCAAGTAAAAAATTCATTGGTTGAAGTAAGGTGGTATTAATAATCTATAAGACAATAAGGGCTGTAATTAACGTATAATCCTTCAGATTTGCATTGGAAATTATTGTAGCAGAAGACGTTTCGTATGATAATGGCAAAATTGGTTTCATGCAACGCTGATTGAAATTCGCTCTGTGGTCAAAATCGGTCAACATCCGCAATTGTCTTGCTATCAAAACCAAATCGTATGGTCGAAATGTTGAAATACAACCCAATTTAATCAGCATACTATACAACCAAACACCATGCACTGATGTCACTCACAGATTTTGATTAAGATGACTATGGTACAGAAAATGACTATTTTTAGTGCATTTATTTTGGAATGAAGTCAAACGAATTAGTCTCGCCAGTTACTTTTTTCTATAATTCTTGCACTTTATGCTGACCATTTCAAGCCAATGAAACGATTCGATCTCCCGCCTTATTGCAAAGGTCATAATCTTCTTTAACTAGCTTACATCTGTAATATATGAAGATAAAAGGTTTCCTTGACAAAATGCAGTACACAATGATAAAAAAACTAAAGCTGCAGTGAATGGATGGAAATCTATTTGCAATTTGTCATCTCTACAATAAATATATCCACGAACAGTTATATTAAAGGGGTGGTTAAAGATCGTTTTATTCAAGTTATTTAGTTAGCCACCATGCTGATGGCTGTTGTTGTCCCCAAAGATAATTACTAGAGGCAATAACATACCAAATCTGCCTCTGTTGCTGTATCCTGCTTGCACTTCAGCAGTATCATTATTCTGAACTTGCCGAATTACTCGAGCCACAGGCACCCACAAGCCATAAATGAAACCTATTATTCAATTTGCCCAAACGTTTTGCTCCCCAGTGATTTTAAAAACTGGAATGTAGTGCTTCAATGTAGATGGTATGAAAATATACACGATATTAAATCCTTTCAACAAACTAATTACGGCATGCTCAGAGGTGCGATTTGCATCAGTAACAAATCAGTTTGTAAAAATTGCAACTTGTACCTGACCATGCCTCGTACATGGTACATTCATTAATACCTTATTGCAAGTCTAATGCATGCTCTATTGTATTGGAATATTTGTATGGTATTGTCTTCAAAAGTAACACGCCACCCGTGTGTCATAGTTGCGATACACCCGTGCAGTGTTTTAATCTTACTTTTGTCCTTTGATTTATGATTATTGCATCTGAATTTTTATTTACAAAATGCAATATATAGTGATTGCCATGACACTGCCAGCTAGTACCAGTGTGGATATGCAAGGCATCTTTGAAAAACAAAACTACATCAAACAGCGATACACAAGAACAAGCATCGATCTCTGTAGCGTTCAATGTTCCAATTGCAAATCTAGTCTACAGCTTTATAAATGAGTACATTTACATCTGTAATCAAGGGGCTTTCAATGTTAGAGACACTCACTAACCCCCGACAATCTTCAGCAGCATTGCCCAGGGCATGTGGCAATATGTTACCGTTCCATCAGATACAGTATCACACTTATGACAAGATTCCTGCAATGTGGCAGAGGGATGAAAACGAATCAATTGATATTTATACCGAGGTAGTCATCCATCTTACCGTGGCAATCCATCACCGATTGTTATACGTGTCATGCGGGTAGAATAGCAAGCACCTTGTGTGTTTAATAGAGCAACGATAGGTTCCATTGAATAATTTACTCGCGTTCAGATTTTCAAGCTATCGATGCTGCATATTGGAAATTAAACCAGGTGAGACATGGTACCTTATCTCTAGTACTGCGATAAACTTGCTCGACTGGATATATTTATTTCGATACTTTTCCATCATTTTTACACATTTGACAACATCAATTGTGTACCATGCAGTCATATGATGGGCCGTATTAAATGTAGAAGTAAATTCAACAACGGTTTCAGATCGCTAGTTAGTAAGTTACGATTCTCTGATATTGCAATTGATTCACCAACGTAAGCATTTGTCCTTCTTGAATATTACATTTTGCAAAAAAAATGTCTGTTAAGCATGCGTCGAGATATTTCCTCAACAATTAGAGGGTCATGTTAATGCGCATAATTACTACTTTGTCATTAGTTATATCATTTATAGTGAATTCGGAGGGAGTGTAATTAATAATGAAATGGGTTTAGATCATATTAATATTTTTCGCGGGTGGATAGAACGCATGGAGTTGAGTGTTTACATCTGGCGCGTTATTGAACCAGATAACACAATCCTGACTAGATATTACACCCGCCGGTACCTCTGGCTTCTTGTTCTTGAGCCAGAACAAGCAAGCTAAAGATGCATACTGACTTTTATGAAGTAATCCACTTCTCACGGAAAGGAAAGGGAGGCTGTCATTACCTGTTATTAATAATTACCTGTGCCAAACTTCAGCTGGTCGACATCAAGACACCGACTGAGCACCATATATTGTTCCTGTGTAATGTAGTCAATTGTATCTACAATTTATTTCCCAAAGTTTTCAATTTATGTCCGTCCGAACATCAACTGTCCTTAAATGCACTATATCATTCGTTACCGTCGCCTCAGCTTGTGCATAGCCCATAGGAGGACCAACAAGAAGCAGGTATTAGTGTCGCCAAGAAAATAAGGCGCATTGTAAGCATTGGTGGTAATTGCAAACGAATGGGGACGATCTGTCAAGCATCGTGTGTGTACGTAGCTTTGAACCGTCCGTGAGCTTGATGATGGGTGATCACATTTGGTGCCCACAATGGAGTAGAGTTGTGCGATGCCCTTGCCTACTTGATCCTGACTTATACATCGGCGACCATGAACCAAACTCTACATCAATGTTCTGTTTGGTTAATCTTATACGACCAGCAATATTGTTTTAACTCCAGTGGCGTTAGCAAGTCAAAACGGAGACAAGCTACGTCCACGGCGCATTTTGCAATGATAAAAGGAAAAAATATAAATTTACCGTTCAATCATTTAAGTGGAATGTCTGCAGATATAGTTTATGGCATCGAACAGAGCCTTTAATTTCTGTCTTTGTTTACATTATGAAAGCATTTACAATTTGACTTACAAATTAAGTACGGCTATCAGACATGTGTTCGTCGTCTTCGGTTGTGTCAACTGAATAGTTTAACCAAAAATAGTCAATCAATCGATTAAAAATTATTGACCTGGAACATTCCATCACGATATATTTCCTCTTGGCTGAAAGACGTTCCTCAAGCTTCCCGGAGCAAGGACTGATTATCCCAGATGGGGTAATAACATAGGATAATAACAATTAGAATTCCGTTTCATTTAGCTCTATGTTAATATCCAGGAGAACAGCACAGATGCATTGTGCATGTTGGTCTAATCCTTTACAACTGCGCAGCATGGAAATACGAAACGCGTACGTTGCCGTAGAGGATAGTCTAATAGTAAGTTGATGGATGTTGGAAACTTGAAAAGGATATTGGAGTGTTTTGCCGCCCGTACAACAATGCGTAATTAAAAATAAAGAAAAATGAGTTGTTTGTGGGTGATCGCCACTGCAATATCCCTTTCTCGGGAAGGTTTTACAAATGCAGTACATGACTGTGTTTTTGCCGTTGCCTTTTGTAGGCCGAATGCCATCAGTTGGCTTTATGTTGTAAGTGTTGATAAATACTTGTTGATAAAGAACATTGCTGCATTGGGGGCAAAAGAGAAATATATTTCATGTAAATCCGCGGTCCAACAATTGTATACAGGATTTCTGGATCATTTACTTAGTTAACAAAACTACAAGTTATATTTGATCATACACACCTGTGTGTAGTCAATATGTCAACTAACAATCATCGCTGCATGCACTGAGCATTGGTTTGATGTTAGAAGACCAGATTTTATTCTTGTCTAATTGTGCATAGGAAAGAAATATATGCTTGAAGTTTGTGGACACTAGTTGATGCACTACGTCTCTTATCAATATTGGTTGAAGAATATGGTGGCTTGCTTAATCAAACTCTATAACTCTATCTACATCCAATTTCCAGTTCAGAAACAAGAACCTGATGAATTGATGTTCAAATAAACAGGGAATGGAAAATAAATGATATCCATTGCCATATTTTGTAACGACTCCATGTGGGAAAAAGGTCGCTGTATAAAGCGTCAACAGTGTCTACTAATATTGTTCCACAATGACATTGACAATGACAATGAAGAACATGTAACATGCCACGCAATTTCATTTACATTGCAGTCGATGCCAAGTAAGTTATGCTTAAACATCTGGGTCGGGAGAATAAGTTTGCGAAAGGAAGCACGCGCTGCATGCGGAACTAGATTGCAGGTTTGTACGAATAATTATACAGTTGCGATCGGAAATATATATTCTTTTGGATAGGCATGACTTCAAACCGTTGAATATATGAAATAATGTCGATCAGCTATTTGGTCAAAAATCATTTGAAAATGAGAAACAGGAGTTAAGCGACTGTATAAGTTGTGTGAAGTCTGTATTGCACTCCAGCAAACCACAATCTGCACAGAAGTTAATTCACACTCACTGAATATAGCTTGGAACAAAACCAAGTATATGGGGCAATAGCGTACCGTTAGGTCAACCGTGCACAAACTAACACACTCCACAGCTACGTCCACTCAAGCGAACGGCTTAAAGTGCATGATAAATAGCATGATTCTGCGGCGCAACTTAAAGCAACAGTGGTACACAAGTAGGAAACCATAAACCTACCGATGCGTACTAATATTTGTGTTGCTGTCCTATTTCCGACCCAAGTGGTACTTTTCTGCAGGCTATTCCTCAAAGCATCCAGCCGAAAAAGAAGTCAACGTTTGTATCTGTTTCTGCTGTTAATAGTACGTCATATGAAGTGAAAAAATGACTAAGGCAAAAGATCACCGCTACATATATAGTATCGTTATTTTAGTAATGTTACAATGACTTGCATCATATTTGAAGACGTAGTTAAGAAACTTACAAAACAAAGCCAGTATGTATTGCTACTGATTTGCATACACACCACACTCATTTACTTACGACTCTTTGTAGGGAAGTCTGCCCATAAGAAGACGCCAGACAAACTAAGAACGAAAAAAATGCCGTTGCCAATAGGAAATTCTGCAGCACTCTTATGAGACAGATAAGGACAATCTATGGCGCAACGACTTGGATCTTAGCTCAAGAAAAACTGTTTGCTAACGGGCGATCAGCTATTGTACGCCATAAAAACCGATTCATTCAGTATATTTGCTGGGCGCAAAAGAAAAGCAAAGGAAATGAATTCCATTTATTGTCCCTTTCTCTGTGAGAATAATGACTGTGTTTTGGTATGTTAGCGAGATTCAGACCGTCAGCTTAAGATTACCGTGTGTCTGACATGACTGTATGCAGCGATATTTTAAACATTAATTTTCTAAACCAAAACTCAAAAGTAAGACGATGCTTGTGTATCAATTACTAAGATACTAATGGTGCTGTGGTCGGCCGGCCGGCCGGCCACTGAGTATCAGACGCACGCTAAGTCGCTACTCAGCGAGTTTTTTTTCCTGCAACCCCTACCAACACAGCAGGTGGGAGAGCGTTCACACCACAGTTATTGTTTACCAGCAATCGTGACGTTTCAAATGCATCACTCTGACGGTTGTAAATCAACTACTATATGCAGGTTAAACTAATGACAAGACTGTGCTGAAATATTTGATAAAAAACCATCCGGGATCATATAGTAAATGCGCATTTCAACCAAAATCATCGAAATTCTGTTTTTTGAAAAGAAATGATCTGCCGATTGCTTACTACGTTGAGTAATTAGTCAAATCCGTAACCCCATGTGTATGGCCTTTGTAAGATTCGATGGCTTTTTTTTTTGACAAGCGAATTTTAAACCATATTTGGCACACAGAAGACGCTACATAGAATCCTAAGCTGAATGTAGTTTGGGCGATATTACAAGAAAGTGGTAGTGATGCATTGAATGCATTGGTAACATATATCTTAATTAACAAATCCTTCAAAGTTCCAGGTTTAAACATATGAGCTCACATTGAGCCCTACTGATCATACCACACGCGATATGCCCATGTTTCCGCTTGCGATATTAATGCTAAATTGGCATATTGTGTCGACGCTAGAGATATATTATATAACCGATCTTTAAATACCCACTATCATTTGGAACTTTGTGCATTTCATACATTGCTTTGCGACCTATGTCTCATAATTTTCACGGGGTAAGACAGTACCATTGTTTCCTGTAGCAGTGGCTAGCATTTATTAATAGAGCCAGGTCAATAATATCATAAAATACAATCACCCCATTCAGACATTAATGGATGTGCGATATTATTCGATATGCGTATCTGCTGTCAATGAATCATACGAGCACAATGATTCGTATAAACATCCACGAGAGAATATTTATTTGATGTGTACTTGTTTAACAAGTGCCCATGGTTCTCTCGGCGTGTGTAAAATGGCGGGAAAATGTAATACATCTCGCTTACACAGTTATAAAAGAATAGTTAACCAGTTAAGTTGGCTGTTTGAAAAAAAATCACGAGCGCAATAATGCAACTCTCGCTTAGCGCATAGATTACGCGGTATTGTATCAGTTGCACTAAGACCAGGGTTGGTTGCCATATGTCTCGCATGATGATATTGGATGGATATGTCATTGCAATTTTATTCTCGGATTGTTTATTCTTACGGTTTACTTGACCCATTCTATGTAACCACGACACGTTTAGGCGCAATATAAATGATGAAGCACGATTTTTATAATCTGGATTTAAAGCTGCATCAAGAATAACTTTTACCCGAAACTGATGATAGAACAGATGATTCTTCTGGCACTGCTCTATTATCCAATTAGTTAAATAACCCAATTGACTTACACCCACTGGCAATAACCAGCCATTAAATATGGTCGAATTAAATCGAAATTGGTCATAAAAGGTTGTCATTTTTTATCACAAACGAAACAATTCAAAGGAGGCTCAATTGCGCACAAGCTCATTTTAAATCAATTGTATGACATACGGCTGATAAAAAAAAGTTCTAATCATTCAGACTCAGGCGGTGAACATAGAAGTTTATACTACGATCCCGCATGGGCTCGACGATGCTTTAGCAATTAACGTTGCCACTCGCGTTTAATATATTGATAGAGTAGCAATCGAGAGCGGCGAATAACAGATCATATTGAGAGGTCATTCATTTCTTATCACTCTTAACATTCTGGACTACCGTGGTTTAGGGCATGATTGTTGTATAAATAGATACGATATTTATGACCAAGCGCATATTTGTTTAGCTTAGCTACATAAATAGCACCTTTAGTCACGTAGTACTAAGTTTGACTTATTTAAAGCCTATTTATTACACTGATGACGCATATGGAACAATCAGTAGGCGTGGTGCCTTTGTTAGCTTTTCCTAAAATTGTTACATGTTCTATTACTTTTAATGCCTTCGGATTCTAACATGCAAAGTTTAAAATCATTGCCTCGGTTAGATGACTTTGACAAAGCAAGCTTAAGGGAATTGTAGTCATCACGATAAACGGTGATGGATTTATCACTCGCTTCGGTGGAAGTGCCTCTGTCACGGGATAAAATGTAACAAAAAGCACATAATGTATTTTCATATGTAGTACAAATCAGCTTCATGACCGTTCTATACACATCAATACGTCCAAGACATTAATATCACATAGATGATTAAGCTTTCACTCATCATTTAAACCAGCAATGAGTTTTGCCTTATTATTGCTTTGCCATCAGGTTTGATCTGTTGCGTACATCCATATTTGAATGACCCGTCTAGAACCAACATTGAATGTCCCCGGTTAACAATGAATCGTGCTTATCACATAATGTTACTGTTATATCCGAGTGCTTGACTCACTAGTGCAACATATTTCCCAACAGACAGCGGACAACCCCGGGGTAAACTTTGGCCCATAGTTTATTACAAACTATTCCGGGAAAAAGGCTTGCTTGCGGCTAACATTAATACTGGGTTAATCGACACAGCATAGTCTATAGCAAAAACCCAAGACATTTCTATGCTGTTAGACTCGTTATGGTTATTTGACATACGGCCGGTGGTAATATTCAAGCAAAGAAACGGTCAATTTATATGATGCAAGAAACAGATTATGAGCTCTGAAGACAATTCATGTGCTCACCTTGTACCACTCGAACTGTAAGTGGACAGCAATATGCCCATGCAAAATAAGCAAATGCAAAATAGAACAATGTTCTATATTACGCAACACCAAAAACATCACCGCTTGTCATTAGCAGGCATTATATACCTATTATTGCGCTGCTTCATCTTGTGGCCTTGCAGGATAACTGTTGTTGTGTTGTAATGGAATGATTATCACACCTACAAGATACGTCAACAGTATCGTCAAACTAAGTGGTGCCTGACCAAATATTAGAACATTTTCACCTATTTAGCTGTTTGATATCTTAACAAAATGTATTGATAATTTGCACTTCTTTATGTTTAATCAACCGTTCTCTTTAGAGCAAACTCGCATACCTAAATACAATACGATAGACCTATGACAGATTGTGTTGCGATATAAAAAAATGCAGTTTCATGCCCTCGTAACCAGACGTGATGCAGTCGAAATTCATGATAGTTTGTGAGTTGGTAGATTCCATGAAGGTGGTTTTAAAACAGAGGGGCATATATCTATACCTTGTCTTCTTAAAAAAACATTTTTCTCTTGGCTTATCAGAAAAATATTTGAAAGCAAACATACTTACCCTTACTTGTTTTCGGAATCACGGGGGCTGGTTTTGGCTTATTTCAACTTTATATGCAAATTAGGATAGCGCATTGCGGTGTGTTCTGCACCTGCAGTGAGTGGCTTTAACAAAGGCAAGTGGATACGCAGTAACAAACCCTCCGCAGGCTGATTGAAATTGCGTCAAGATTTAGGCCTCGGAGAATAAACCTTCGGACATATATTGGATAGAGGGGAAAATTTAACTGAATTGAGGGCATCTGCGCTTTGCTTAGATTATGGAGCTGACACTAACAATCAGTACGTGTGGCCGGTTGATGTATAACAATTCCTCTGATGCAGTCTACAACTGCATCCGGTAGCGTATACGGCCGTGCGTCCGAATTCTCCTACATCGGAACAGGATGTTGCATGACTGTCGGTTTCTGCAATAAAATGAACGATTCGTAACGTTTATGCTATTTATAAGTAACAGTCATGACAACCACTTATTGAAATGCAGTGTATCGAACATAATGCATAAGTTTATGAGAGTATGCATTCAACTGGAATTTCATAACAGTCGCGACCAATCGACTACAGCTTATTGGCTTCAAATCTATTGCATACGATAAAAAGCGACATAAGCTCAACAAACCGCATGCAAAGCATCTTACCATGTATCGTTTTAGGTTGAAGTTATGGCATAAACAACATGAGTTATAGGCTTTTCTGATTGCAGCTTTTGATATGTTCTTTGTGCTTCAGATTACCTATACAGATTCCAATGTGTTAACGTTATAAGGAGATTTCCCCACGAAGAATTACCACATACAACCAACCGCCTTCTTACTGAGCTCCAATCAACGTTCTTGCTTTATCAAGAACTTTTATGCAAATTAATTGAGTAGTCTGATGAATTACATCCACAAACGTATTGTATGAAAATCCAGACAAATATATATAGCCTTCACTTGCGCTTTTCGGATGAATAACATACTAGACGCTTTCCATAGCATTCGTCCTCCATTTATACTAGCCGTTATAGCGTTGCCGATAAACCAGAAATCTCGCTATTTCGTAGAGCAGACAAGAAATCACGTTCCACTGCTTTGAAGATGCGAGTATCTTCTCAGCTTATGAAACTGCATGCTCATGTTAATGGGATAACACTGCAAAAACAGATGTATATACTTTTAATGATTATGCGAGCTTTCGATACACTTTTACTTAGAGATCTGGCTTTATATTACTAGTCATACTATGAATACTAGCATATTTATATTGCACTTGACACATTTCCCTACATCATACCAATGATGTTGATTGTAACTGTTGGGCCACCTGCTGGTTTGGTCTGCTGCAATGCCCGAACGCAGCTTCCTTAGGTTTACTCCCATTTCTCTATTAACTCAGCTTTTCGAATAACATCTGCCGCTAATTTGCTCATCGCCACTTCTGGGAAGAGGTGCAAGACTTATCAAAACATTATCATATCATCTGCTTCTACCTGTATGTATGTAGAGAACATGGTTATAGATACCATGGGAATTTGCCAGAGAAGATTCTGCAGGTATATATCTCAGGATCGTTGGGAATGTGGGCAATGTTGATACTAGAACCAGAAGCCAGTAGGCTCGTAAATCTGCCTGCTACCATACTAAAGGTGTCATTGACCGACGACTGTACAAATTACATGTGTTTGTGGTAAGAGTAAGCAAAATAAACAATCAAATAATTTTTGTGGTGACGGTGAGCTGTGAACAATTTGATATAAAATATTGTTATGCAGTTAAAGGAAACGTTGTCATTAATCGGCATTTGGATTATTTTAATATTATCGTAATGATTGCTAGATACAAAATGACATTCCAAGTACAAATGTTAATTGCCAATCCATTTAAATTGACAACTTATTCCGGAATTATGCATAGCCTTTGGAAATATCTACCTATAAGCAAAAACTATTTAACCGCCAATGCTATTGCGTTACTGGAAACACAATGCGTGACGGAAGAGCAATTTTCACAAGTTAAATAAATTAATGTTTAACCCATTGAAATTTCACATGTCACAGATTACAAGGTAATATGTGTTCAACTATGGTACCCATGCATATAAAGCGGGTCGAAATGTAATATTTACATGGATATAAGTTGATATCAGCTGATCATACCTGTGCTCTTCGGTACCACTGTTGGTGGTGTGTGCATTATATCACATGCTTACCACAGCGCGTAATCCGACAAACTAGGCTAAGGCTAGGATGATTGGCATTCACGGGGGAGGGTGAATGGCGAACGCCGAACGGATTTAATTTAGACTGAAGAAGGGAAGCATAAACCCCAATACTTAAAGAGGATGAACCGTCTACTATATAGATTAGACAAGAACGTGTATTTAGCACAACTAATATGAAAGGGGATATGCATTATTGCTTTAGATCATGATGATCTATTCATTTATGCATTTGAATATGCCTCGAAAATGTTTGTCATGTTATCGACAGAATCTAGCTAATCACTAGAATTCTGGTTCTTGGGCAGAGCTCGATGGATCTTTGTAAAAGCATCCGCGTCTTACTGCCATCCTTTTGATGAGTCAAGTATACAAAAGGGTCGTGAGAAATGAAATTGAATTCCAAAATCGACCCCGTCGAATATTTGGATATACGATGCCTTGATCAGCTAACAATCCGCTATGTGAGGGGATGATGCCCAGAGCCGTCGTCAATGTGAATATTCATCATAAATCCTCAAAAAATTAATGCTTCTTGCTGCATTGTATCGTATTGCGCAGTTTAATTTCGGACTTTTGTTCTCTCTCTAGTGTTCTTTACAACAATTGATCAGTAGTGGCGGCATTATGCTATCACGTACAAAAATATCAAATCGATTGTTAGTCGATATGCACTGAATGGGGTGTCATTATTACTGCGGGCAAAGCGGAGCAATAACAGACGTGGTAATTGTGTTTACAAGAACGAACAAATTTCATTGAGCGATATAATACATGCCAACCGCATCGTGACTTCCAAAAACCATTGGAACGATGCGTCTGTCTATTCAGTTATATAGGGCGTGTAACGGTGGTGTGTTACCGGGTTAATCCGTTCCGATATATTTCACTGTCATATCCATGAGGCATTGCAAAAACTGCCGTTGGTACGATGCTAAGCAATGTTGGACTGTTAGCAGATTATGTTACCTGAAAAAGACGCAGTGATAGTTTACAATAATGTAAAGTGAAGGGAAACTACAGAATGTCTGAATTTCTCTTACATATATTTACTTTCCCCTCACGATTTCTGCATATGAAGTTGCTTACTATAACTTTTCGCTGATTGACGCTCGTTTATGCTCAATGACCATCGTAAATTTGCCGGAAAAATGAGTCTATTGTGGAGCTTTACAATCGGATTCAAGTATACCTTTTGTAACGTAACAGACGTTATCACAATGACTTTGTTGTCGTTGACAAAATAAGGTGGTTATGTCACAGCATTTAATCAAATTTGCATCGCATGCGCTTTTTGATGTGCATCGCGGCATCATATGCGCTGCATATCATTACAGTTACTGTTCACCAATTTGATGTTGATAACGTCTCATTGATTCATTGTTAAATGCATTGACTCTTACAATAAGAACACAAATACGAGTCCACTTTTTGAACAGTGGTATTACTGGGTACGACATAGTGAGATTTCGGAATAACTTTTGAAAAGAAGCGCTGCAGGTTATCACTGTACATGGGTAGGTAAATAATGACCTCGTACAAACTATTGCGATTTTCTAGAAGATCCGTTAGAATAAACAATGCGTCAATATACATTGTTTAAGCAGAACAGTAAGCATGATAAACTTCAAAGGCTTAATTTAGGCATTGACATGTATCTTGTTGGCTAATGAAAGAGAGTTAAATAATGATGAATCAATATTAAATTGAGGATTAGAAAAAGTCTAACGCAGCACCAGTTATTGTGATTTGACGTTAAAATCATTATGCAACAATATACTAATTGAGATCGTATAAGACCAAACAGACATGTATGCATCAACAATCAATGGTAGTTAATGCTATCAGGCGTATACATTGGTAACGTCAGGTAGTTACGATCTGCTGAGATATTCTGTAGCAGACTTTAAGCCGTAAGGTCAACTTAACAAAGAGACGCAAGCAAAGTTTTAATCAAATGTGCACATTAATGATTGCGTCGTTCACCATTATCCGTCATTAATATCTTACAAAAAAGAGACAAATGCCGTTGACATGTCAAACAACGCTCTGCCAAAAGCAATACGGTCTTTCATTCTACTCCCTGATATACAATTCGACTTTTGGACTAAGGCTACATATATCTAGTGTTTACATTTCTAGAATTTGCTTAAAGGCTTTTGTTCCTCAAACGATGGCAAGTGATAGAAAAGATATATGAAACTCGTCGAGTACGATAAACTCCACAAATGATTGGTGTCCATGTCTTTCAATGCAGTAAGTTTTTCCAAATCTATGTATTCAAAATGCCATAAGCTCTTAAGTCATGTCAGCTTGGTGTGGATTGTTTGAGTAGTAAAACAATCTGGATATTAATTGCATACAATGAACAAATGACACCATTTTGTAATCAATATTTGTAAGAGTCGAAACGATTCGAAATGCAGACAGATCCCCGTGACAAAAGCAAAATAACACGAGAAGACAATTGATTCTGAAATACGTAAGTAAAGCAGCGATTTGTATTGATATACGTGTGATCCTAATACATTGCATGAGGTACCGTGTATTCAGCTGACAAAATACACTATTTACAAGTACCTTCGACATGAGCATAATGCAACGAAAAACATTTTGCATTTGACTCTATAATATTCACCCATAAGTGGTCCAAACACTATATGTTGCACCAATGCATACCATGCGCGTTTCTGTTCCATATCAAATATTGCTTAACTGCGATGACAATCATCGTGTAAGGGCATGCGTCATTGATTGGGATTTGATGAAACACCATGCTGCTTGAAAGACGCATGTTGTTGTCGACGTGAGACAAATGGGATATCCATGTAACATCAAACACATTCAGCTTCTATGGTTGCAAAACTTTGGTCTATGACGCTGCTTTTTGATTTAATGCTGCTTCGTTTATATCCATGCACTGCGTTGAGGAGTGGGATAACTGAGCTAAATTAAGAAGACGGAGTTATTGCAAAATAAACGCCAAAAGTAAACCAGTTTTTGCGACAGGCTTATGATTCAGGATATATACATTAAGAAAGCTCCATATTGATGAAAAATAACGAGTAAATTATGACACATCACAGATATCTTAAGCATATTTACTCCGCTACTAATAGATCCCGTCATTATGTTATACAATGCATATTCTGTATGTGCTACCGATACTGCACAAAATGGATGGTAGCCAAACGTATATGTTCTTCTCAGTATATCTGATATCGGTGGTATAATACTACACGCTCGACGAAGTACACGCTCCGGTATAATAGTTGTTAACTAGGGTGGCTGACATTGTAGCAAGAGGCCCATGGGAGCCATGTGGGAACTTGGCGAACTGCATCCAAATAATTGCAACATTTTCAGAACCGGGCCACAATTGACCAAAATCGGCCAAAAGTTACCAAAGTTATCATGGTTATCAAATTTTCGAGTGCGGACTACGGGGCGAAATATGCACAATTTATCATGACAATTGATATGAACAATTGGCCAATAAATCATGCTACAAGGAACTATAAATCTTTTTAAAGTCGCACCATACGTTAGGGTGATATCAAGGATTGAGGCAAGGTTATCATGACCGGAAGTGACATCATCGACATCCACAATATTTAAGGATACGTCTTAGTATGTCTCGGAGAACATGTAAACCAATTTTTAGTACTATAGGACATTTATTGGTTGTTTTATACGCGTTCGAAATATTCATCAAACTATTGTTGCCATTTGGACTGATCCCTCGATTTTTCGACCTTAGACGCCTGGGAAAACCGTGAGTTGGATGGCATCATATGTCAATAGAGGTACACAATGGTGTAAAATTTGTAACAATCCGACCATTATTAGCGGAGTTATTCGAGATACTAGTTTTTCACTTTTTCGTTGACAACTATCTTATTTTTGGTCATGGTCAAAAGAAAACTTATCGGTTCTGCGTATCATTGCCGCCTATCGATTGAAGAATAAAGAAATTAAAAAAAATGTAGTATTGTCAACCAATTTTTATTAGCAACGGTTGTGTAGGTCCGTATCCAAGAGGGTGACGGGTGAATCGGACAATACCCCCCACTCAGCCTCAGTATTTTCGCTCATATGCCAAATTTATCCTTTAATCATGGTCAGAATGGCAGTGTATGCTAGAAGATCTGCTTAGCTCATTTCAGATAATCCCTACATTAATTCCTAGTAACGGGTCTGAAGTTTGCAATTACATTACACTTTAGAATTTTAAGGTGTTTTAATATCAAATTATTATGCCCGTATATATTAAGCAGTGAATGCGATTGGCCAAAATTACAAGGCGAATACAATTTCGCGATATTAACAATAGTCTCATGGTAAGTTAAGAATTGAGTTAGCCGCGGACGGTAGTAATATAAATTTATACAGGCGGCGTGCACAGCTAGAATTGGGTGGGCTTCCATAAAACTGTTTTCCGGGTTCATGATAGATTGACATTGATTTAGCTGGCAAAAAGAAATTAATAATATATTAATAAGTTTCGCGGCGTGCCATAGTTGCCGCGTAAATGTCGTAATAATCGGACATTGGACTGGTCCGTATTGCTGCTTGCCGGCTTTACGCAAAGCGAGCTGGCAGCAGCGGCGACCTTTGTGAAACTATCAACCTTAAACATTCATTCAGAAGCCAATCAACATTAAGCGATAAAAAATCCGTATCAACCTATAATTAACAAAATTACTATGAATTTATCAATCATGTTGAGTGTTTAGCTGGTGTTGGCACCTGTAATACTTATTATCTATATATGACAATTATTAGTTGTGTGCCAGGCCGCGTGGCGTAGCGGCATTGTTTTAGACTTCCATGCCAGAGGCCGGTGTTCAAATCCAGAACACGGACAAAAATTTTTTCCCGAATTTTCGTGCCACAACAATTATTTCATTTAAATTCAATAGAACACGATTCGTGCTGTCGATGACAACAGCTGAGCAGATTTTTATCATTAAAGAACTGATATTTACGATTTTATTAGCAACCGAAAATTTGACGAAAATTGACTGAGTGAAATTTGTTTTTTCAACTCAACGCGCTTTGAAAACGACGAATATTTTGATAGCATATGTCAACAATCAAAGTTTGGCAATTGTATCAGCTTTCAGAAAATGTTAATTTTCTTACGATCGGAAGATAATTAGTGAATTTATTGCGAAATAAATAAGTTGAGAGATTTTGGTTGCCGGAAATTTTCGACCTGCTACAATTTTTTTAATAATGCATTATTTACAACTAAGTATATTTAGAAAAAGTTTACAATTACATTACACTTTCAGAATATCTAAACTGTTTAAAAATGGAACCCTAAAGTACGGACGTATTGAGCATTGAACTTGTGCCATTTTTTGAAAACTTTGATGCTATTGTAACCGGAAGTGACGTCATCGACATTCATGATTTTTTAGGACACGTCTTGGTATGTTGCGGAGAACATGTGAACCAAATTTTATTACCATCGGACATGTATTGACGATTTTATAGGCGCTCAAAATATTCATGAAACTTAAATTGCCATTTGGACCGATACCACGTTTTTTCGACCTTAGACGCTTGGGAAAACCATTGGTTGGATCGCCGTATACGTCATCAGAAAAAGTTTGCAATTTGAATGAGCTACACGATGGTGTAAATTTTGTAACGATCCGACCATTATTAACGGAGTTATTCGAGGTACTAGTTTTTCACTTATTCGATGACCTTGACCTTAGTTTCAGGTCAAGGTCACAACAAAACCTTTCGGTTCTGGGCATCATTACCCCCTAACGATGGGTGAAGAAAAAATTGGAAAATTTCAAAAACTGCGACCTGTATCGCGAAACAAAAAAAGTGTTAACAAACATATAAACATACATACATACATACATACATACATACATACATACATACAAACATACAAACCGGGGTGATCGCCATAACTTGGCGAATGCGAATTCGCCAAGTTAACAAGAGGCCCATGGGTACATGGGGGAACTTGGCGAACTGAATCCAAACAATTGCAGCAATTTCTAAATCGGGAAAAAATTGGCCAAAATCGGCCAAAAATTACCTAAGTTATCATGCCTCTTATGTTGAAAATCATTATGATTGCAAAGTGATTCATGGGAAATGAAAAATCATAACGTACAAATCATCATTACGTTATAATATATACAATAAGATGAATTAGTGGGCCGATTTTGAAATTTGCCCATGGGCCTCAAGGTTTCCCCATGTATCTACAGGCCTCTTGTTTGTGTAGCACGAGAGGGAAATCATAAGGTACGTTATCATCGTTATGATGTCTAATGGGAACCATCGATAACCAAGGGTGATAAAGAAGTATTGACTGGCATGGTTTCGTTTGCTGTGTGTTGCATCGATATGCTAATTTTTTTAAAGGACATACATTTTTACAGGGAATTGGACTGGTCCGTATTGCTGCTTGCCGGCTTCACGCAAAGCGAGCTGGCAGCAGCGGCGACCTTTGTGAGACTATCAACCTTAAACATTCATTCAGAAGCCAAACAACATTAAGCAATAAAAAATCCGTATCAACCTATAATTAACAAAATTACTATGGATTTATCAATCATGTTGAGTGTTTAGCTCTTGTTGGCACCTGTTATACTTGTGAAATATATGACAAAACAGACCAGCGTGCTAGGACGCGTGGCGTAGCGGCTCAGTTTTAGACTTCCATGCCAGAGGCCGGTGTTCAAATCCAGTACACGAACATAATTTTTTTTCCCAATTTTCGTGCCACAACAATTATTTCATCTAATTTCAATAGAACACGATTCGTGCTGTCGATGACAACAGCTGAGCAGTTTTTTATGACTATAGAACTGATATTTACGATTTTATTAGCAATCGAAAATTTGACGAAAATTGACTGAGTGAAATTTGTTTTTTCAACTCAACGCGCTTTGAAACCGACGAATATTTTGATAGCATATGTCAACAATCAAAGTTTGGCAATTGTATCAGTTTCAGAAAATGTTAATTTTGTTACGATCGGACGATAATTAGTGAATTTATTGCGAAATAAATAAGTTGAGAGATTGTGGTTGCCGGAAATTTTCGACCTGCTACAATTGCTTTAACAATGCATTATTTACAACTAAGTATAAGTAGAAAAAGTTTACAATTACATTACACTTTCAGAATATCTAAACTGTTTAAAAATGGAACTCTAAAGTACGGACGTATTGAGCATTGAACTTGTGTCATTTTTTGAAAACTTTGATGCTATTGTAACCGGAAGTGACTTCATCGACATTCATGATTTTTTAGTACACGTCTTGGTATGTTGCGGAGAACATGTGAACCAAATTTTATTACCATCGGACATGTATTGACGATTTTATAGGCGCTCAAAATATTCATGAAACTTATATTGCCATTTGGACCGATACCACTTTTATTCGACCTTAGGCGCTCGGGAAAACCATTGGTTGGATCGCCGTATACGTCATTAGAAAAAGTTTGCAATTTGAATGAGCTACACGATGGTGTAAATTTTGTAACGATCCAGCCATTATTAACGGAGTTATTCGAGGTACTAATTTTTCACTTATTCGATGACCTTGACCTTAGTTTTGGGTCAAGGTCAAAATAAAACCTCTCGGTTCTGCGCCTTATTAGCGCCTAGCGATGGGCGAAGAAAAAATTGGAAAATTTCCAAAATTGCGACCTGTATCGCGGATCACAACAAATGATATCTGATAGGCGCTCAACATATTCATGAAACTTTTGTTGCCATTTGGACCGATACCACTTTTTTTCGACCTTAGGCGCTCGGGAAAACCATTGGTTGGATCGCCGTATAAGTATTTAGAAAAAGTTTACAATTTGAATGAGCTACACGATGGTGTAAAGTTTGTAACGATCCGACCATTATTAACGGAGTTATTCGAGGTACTAGTTTTTCATTTATTCAATGACCCTGACCTTAGTTTTGGGTCAAGGTCAAAACAAAACCTCTCGGTTCTGCGCATTATTGACGCCTAGCGATGGGTGAAGAAAAAATTGGAAAATTTCAAAAACTGCGACCTGTATCGCGAAACAAAAAAAGTGTTAACAAACATATAAACATACATACATACATACATACATACAAACATACAAACCGGGGTGATCGCCATAACTTGGCGTTATGATAACGCCAAGTTAACAAGACGCCACGTAACAACCGCCGCACTGGGTTTGTGCAGCCTTGATTTAATACACGGAGGGATGCGCAATCGAATCAGCCGTGCCAATTATGATCCTGGCATAAACGCATCTCGGACAAACATATACACTTGGTCCGTATGCCGATTATTAGAGATTGCGCCGTTGATAACAGATTAATTGAGTCCGAGTTGAGCACAATATTCAATATACCTCAGGACAGATATGAACTCCGGTTTGTGCATTAGTTTGCTGTTATTGAAATATGAGATAAGATTTAACCGGAAATAACACGAGCCATGAGCTCGTTCATTACATTTTCTCACGCTATTAGTTCCTCCTAATTATTAGGTTTATAGCGACGAATCTAATCGGAGGGACTTTCGTTGGCGAATGACGCCACATCTCAATTACAGTTTTATAAAACGGATCATGCCTTTATGTCACTCCATCTCCCGGCAGTTAGGATATACCGGCGAGCAAATCAGTGTGTTTAAGCTATATTTTTATACAGCAAATGAAATTTGCAACCGAGGGTTAATAACAGTTTACCAGCCCATGCTAATCTGCTTTTATGAAATATGCTACTCTTCGGATACTCTTTAGCCAACATACAATATCGTCAAAAGTGATAACACTAATAACCAAGCGTGGGCTTTTTGCTGGCTAGCCTCAAATTATTGGTTTGTGTATTCTAAGGTTGTTTTCGTTTCGTTTCGTAAATTGCGATGTGAAGTGGAATTACTGAGCCAAGCATCAGAGTACGTTGGTAACTAAATATAGCAGCGCTGCATCGACATGTGGGCTACTAAATCCACTCGACAGGTAAAAAAGACTTCAAAAATAATGTCAGTTTTATTTACTCTCCATCCGTTTTATAACTCTAGTATTGACACTGATGACGTATGTGGATCGTATATCGCCCGGAATTCCCAGTTTGCTGCAACAAACCACATCGAATAAATTAGTCCAAATTAGAAGTTCCTTAGCACATTCATTGCAATTACTGAGGACGCACACCCTTGATGATGAAGTACATATGCTAGACATACTCCTAACCATGGGGTAACTATGTCATCAGCAAGACTCAATGATTTATGCGATTTCTAACAGTAGACGTCTAGACAAAACCGTGGACTCGCCAGCATCCTAAAATGGGGTCAATCAACACAATATCGAAATAAGGGAACGATGGCTGACCATTTACTCTTGTTACGACGTGATATGAGTTATGTTCTTCCTTTAGCCTAGTTGTGACGTACTGCTTTAGGCCGAAACCAAAACAGCTACCTAAGAATATTTTGAACAAGCTAACACGCGAAAAATACTCCGCTATTGATATTGTAAGGGTTTACTAACCATACTGTTAATGTTTTAATTCATCACGTGCGGTGGCAACTGTCGGCCAAAATGTCAGCCATTTACCATCGCAATTCAACTCATACGTCGATGAGCCGGCCATTGCACTATGATAAATCCACATGCCTCTTAAATAATCGCCTTTCACCCCTAGTTTGCCTCTAGACACAGTGACACTATATATCCGTACCATTGTGGTAATTTTGTCATTATTGCAGCTATTAAGTATTGTTGGTATGTGTTAAATGATAAATGACCTGGCGTATGGTTCCTGAACATTCGTATAATTCAGTCACATAACTGCTATGATTGATTTTTTGATAGCTTGAAGCGTCGGCTTTGTGTCGAATCACCATGACACCTCTCACTATGGCCTGGGAAAGTGGCAGCTTGAGACAATACTTTGGACGTGCTTGAGATTAAACTGCCAATACAATCAATCATTTGGTGCGCCACATGCTTCTTTGATTAATTGTCTAGTCTGATAGATTACAACTACGAAGGTTTAGAATGAAATTACAGCAAATCATATATAGCCTTGGATTGCGCTTTTCAGATGAATAGCACTGCAGACGTTTTCCATGGCATTTGTCCCCATTTATAATATCATTTATAACATTGCCCATCTAGCGGGTACCTCTCTATTTCATAAAGCAGACATACCAAATGTCTCAGTGCTCAAATTGCCTTCAGAGCAATCCACAAAGACATCCCCATCAAAAAATCACAACCCACTGCTTACGAGATGCGAGCATCATCTTGGCTAATGTACGGCTTGCTTATGTTAGTGGTGCAGATTAGATTGCACAAGCAGATGTGGATACTGTGTAACATTAAGGGTGTTTTCGGCATACTTTTTCGTTGAGATCTGGCTTTGTATTGCTAGAAATACTTTAGATGATATTTATATTTCACTTGCCACATTACCCTACATCCCAACAAGGGTGTTGATTGTCCCTGTTGATCAGCACGCTAATTGGACCCGTTGTAATGTACGAATGTAGCTGCCTTCGGTTTACTCCCATTTCTCTATTAACTCAGCTTTCCGAATAACATCGATTCGCAGAAGTGGAAGACTTACCTTAACTTCGGGATACCCTCTGCTTCTTTATGTGTGCACATAGAGATCGTGGTTGTAGATAACATGGTAAATTGCCTGAGCATTTGTAGGTAGTAACTGCCGGTATAAATCTCAGGATCGTTTGGAATGTGGGCTATGTTGATGCTAGAGCTGGAAAATTACCTGCCAGTAGTCTTGTAAGTCAACCAGCTATTTTACAAAAGGTGTCCATGAAGTCGGGAGCAATGATTGCTAGATACACAACGACGTTCAAGTACAAATGTTGATTGCAAATACATTTCAGATACAAGCATTATATTCCGGAAGTATGCATAATCTCTTGAAATATCTCCTTATAAGCAAAAACTATTCAACTGCTTATTCTATTGTAAAATTGGGATTTGCATTATTTGCAAAAATGGCTTTGAATACAGATCGGCGTAACAAGACGTCAACCACTTACCATAATTTATAAGTATGCTACTTTAGCAACCGATTTGGCTATTTCTGGACAAGGTAACATGACTGACCTAAACGGCCAAACCTCATAAAGAACGTACCAAGAAGGGTTCCAGGCTAATTAAACATCGAAACTGATTTAGTTACTATAACACATCAGCTAACCGATGTTGGTGGCTTTTTGAGAGGTTAGGAGTAAAACAACATATATATCTATTGACTATAGATGAGGGAAGCACATTACTCATAAATTTATATTTAGCAACTTCATATGATTCGTACTATGCCGGGTGTGGTTTGACGCCAGAAACCATTCAATTACTGTGATGAAATCGCGTTTATCAGCGGAGTCGGGTTTTGTCGGCAATATCAAAGCCGGGTGTCGATCAATATTGCCATCACTCCTCTAAAGTGCATGCTTCTCGCGGCCCTGCATCTCTTTGTTTTCGTAGACTAACGTTGATTTCGGCTTTTTGTTCACTCTCAAGTGTTCTTCACTACAATTGATCTGTAGTGAAGGATATAAATAATCAAATGAACAAAAATCAAGAGCCATCAAACTGATTATTAGTCATAAGGTTCTTGATGGAGTGTCATTGTTAGTGCGGGAAAAGCATAGCAATATCAGGGTATTAAATTTATCAGAACGAACAATTACCTTTGTGCGACATATTACACGCCGACGTATCATGACTTCAACACACCATTGGAACGGTTAATGCGTCTTCGTGGTACGTAACCGTGTCAATTCGTTCCAATATATTTAACTGACACATCTGTAGGGCTTTACAAATCCTGTCGTTGCAACGATGCTACGTAAAGTTGTACCGTAAGCAAATAATGCAACCACCTGAGAGGACTAAGCGATCAAGCGATCAAAGGAAAATACAGAATGGCTAAATTTTACATGCACATATTGTCAACAACAAGCGAGGTAACTGGTCGGGAGTCGACTTTATCATTTGTTGCCTTGCCAGGGACAAGTGAAGATCTCGAGCATAGAGTTCACGATACTATGAAATCTACAAAAGCATACTGGATTGTTGTCATGAAGTCATCTGAGTGATCGTGGCGACCACGGCTCCGAATTAATCGGAGAATTCCACTTGATTTTACAGGACGTTATAACAAAGCAACGTATGGCGCCTTACAGGTAGCGTCTTCTCGGACTGAAGCTTGAGTGAGTGCTCTTAGCCAAGCAATACATTCTTTGATGTTACTACGGTAAACTAGATTTTGGCCAAGTCGTTAGCAGCTTCACTAGATGTTATTCAGATGGCAGCAAAGACCTAACGGGGTCCACTTTGCTTGAACGCAGCAGAATACAATACTTTGGCATTACATAACCCATGACGTAAAGCCATCTGCATATACAATCGCAATGCTCATATGGAAGCTTCCTGTAGTGGGTTTCCTTGTGAGTGAAGTATGAGTAATATAGCTGTACGCGCGCACAATGTATCATCTGTTATCGATAAATGGACAAATAGACGTGCAGGATAAAATCACTGGTACAATGCTTTGCATTCGTCAATATTCTGCTGTATATTGCAAATGCAAAATACGTATTGCATTTCATTTTCTACATGGTGGTGATTTTATAAGCTGTGGTTATATAGATGTGCCAAAAACATGAACAAAAAGGTACAATATTATTTATTCACCATGCAACAGTAGATATTGATTAATCGTTCAATATACAATCAGAATGTTTGAACTTTCAACGTCACTTTGTTTTTCGTCAAATCAGATGCATACATAATACAACTGTCCGTTGCGTGATAATCACCTAATTACATCATTGGTCAGTTCGGCAATTTCTCAATATTTTGGATAGAAGGCTCCTTCTAGCACAAACCTGCCAACCGAGTAATCTCAGACAACATCATCACACGATACGGCAGAGTCAATACCGTCATTATTAATTACACAGATAAGATCAGCAGCAAATGTGCCTGCAGCAAAGAAAAAACCAATATTGCTCATTTGAGCTTGTGCACAATTGTATGCAGTAAACACCGGCAGGCACTCATGCACATTGGACATTACATACCTCATACAATAAGGATTTATTCCATTATGAGATTTGTTTTTCTCCGGGACGCTTGCCTACCCCAAGACATTCCGCAAGCTTCACATAGCAGTGACTGATGTTCCGATACAGAATAACAACAAAAGTATTGGTCGAATACAGGTTTCATTCGTCTCTTTGTTAATATCCGGGGTGAAGGACACAGTTGCCTAGTGTATATTGGCTTAAACCTGCATGAGTACGCAGTATCGAAAAGCGAAACGCTTGCGTTGCCGTGCGGGGATGGTCTAATAATTTGTTGATAGATGTAGTAAAATTGAAATGAATAATTGAGTGGTTTGCCGCCCGCAGAATAGTGCGCTTATCAAAGTACAAAAAGATATGATACAGAGTTGGTTTTTTTTTTTTTTTTGGGGGGGGGGGGGGGTGGTGGTGGATATGGCGTTCTTATCAATTCCACAAAGTGGCGAACTTGGATTGGATCCGAATGCCATTGCTGATCGTTGCCGCATACGCTATTACATATTTTGCGGCGTTTTCTATATAGTTATTTGACTGGCAGATTATACAAATGCAGTATATTGCTGTGTTTTGTGTCTTTGCTTTTTTGTAGGCCAAATGTCACGGTAAGTATTATGTTGCAAGGATCGATCAATACTTTGTTATAAAATACATTGCGGCATAGGAGGAAAAAGAAAAATATATTTCATATGAATCTGCGGTACAACATTTAGGTACAGGATCATTAGCTTAGTTTACATAACTTCAGCTTATATTCAATCATGCACTCCCGTGCGTAGGTGAGAAGAGCTTCAATGTGCCAAACAAAAAGGATCGTGGCGTACACTGATCTTTACCTTGACGTAAGCACATCGGAATATATGCTTATCTAATTGTGCAGAGGACAGAAACACGTGCTTGACGTTTGTAGACACCGGTCGATGCACCACGTCTCTTACAATATTGGTTGAAAATTTGGTCCCTTACTTTGTCAAACTCAACAGCTCTAATTGACAATAATTAAATGACTGAAAAGATATGATTATAACCATTGAAAGCCTAGAAACAAGAACAAACTGATGTAATAATTAACGGATAAAAAACAGGTTGCAGCCGAGAAGATGGAGAAGATGTAATATACATTGCCACATTTCGTAAAAACGTCACGTAGGACGATGGTCACTGTATTAGACTACAAAAGTATCCTGTAATATTGTTCCGCATTGACAGTTGTTGATTTTAATGCGGAACATACATGCAACTCTATTCGGATATAGTACGGGAGCTGTCAGGACAAATACGCAAAAATTCGTTAGAAAGCAAATGATTATCCATCAAATTTGAAATGAAGATTGGTGTTCAGTGTTCCTACATTTGCAGCCTATGCCTTTTCGGTAGTTCGCGCCTGGGGTAGTGCCACTGCATTAATGGTTTATGTGTAGGGCTACAGCAGTTATGGTTTTCTAGTCGAGATGTACTACATTTATAGCTTAAGAAGTCTACTTAGACTATTAATGCCTCGCAAGTGGCTACTGCTAGCGGACACTAGAATATGGCTGATGCCTAATCTATGGCTTATATTTTCAAGGATTATCATCCATTTAAGTCGGACACTTCTTATGGGTAAGACAATTGCGTTTGTATTTTTAGGTCTCGTTTAGAGTTATGTTATTTTTAGATTATGCCTGATTAAGGGATACTACATTTAACGTTGATGACTTTTCTTATGATCTATTACGTATTTTAATCTATTTGCGGTTTTTGGCTCATATCGGGATATGGGATTCCGCTCATTTAGGGCTAGATTTGTGGGGGCCTCATTCTCAGTAACGGGCGAATGAGTCTGCGTGCGGAAGTAGATTATAGATTTCTACGAATAATTAATCATTTGAAATGAACTTCTATCTGCACAGTCGTTCATTTAGACTCCCTGAAAACAGCCTGGAACAAACACGGGTAAATGATTCCATTTTGGAGAATAAAATAAGCCGTGCACGAGCAAACACACTGTGGTTTCATAGCTACGTCCACTCAAGCGAACTGCTCCTAGTGTGTGATAAATAACGCTTATCTGTGATGCCTTATAGTTCTATCAATAGTTGTTCACAAGTAGGAAAATAACAAGGCCTACCAATACTTATATTAGTGTTGCTATTCTATATCCGACTCGAATGGTGCTTCTACGGAGGCTAGTCTTCAGAGCATCCGGTCGAGAAGGAGTCCACATTATTTACCGTTTCCTCCAATCATGTTGATTGTTACCACCCGATGTAGATTAAGGTTTTTAGCAAAACGCCCGGTGACATATTCTGCATTAATTTTAATTCTTAATTGCTATCTGAAACGACCCTGCAACCAGAAAATGTATATTTGTTAGTGTAAAATGCCAATTTCTGGAACATATGAATTAGTGTTCAGTGGCTTAAGCATAAGCACATGGGATTAACCGAATTATACTCACAGGCCAAAATAGCTTATTATTCAAACATGGATTAAGATCCGCCATTGATGCCTCAAGAAAGTCTTTATGAATCAACATATGGTCTCACGCCATTAAGATCCGCCATTGATGCCTTAAGAAAGTCTGTATGAATCAACATATGACCTCACACCATAGGTTTTTCAGCCATTATATGCATCAAATACAACGGCAAACAACGGAGCGATATTATCATGTTATTTTTGCAATAGCTGTCAGTGCAACGACATTAAAGATACGGTCCTGATAACGGAATACGCTATTATATTTGTCTAAAATTTAAATAAATATCTGAGATTGACGGCAACGTTGAACATATGTCAACGTTTGTCTCTGCCAGACAATTATTCGTTACATACAGTGTGTTGAAGAGAAATTTGCCTATTATTTTGAGAGGTATTTCGAGTACGGACACCTGTTAGCTTTGAATAGTGTATGACTTCGTCGTTTGTCGCGCAACTATCCGGTCTATTTTTTTCTTTGCAAAGGAGTTTTCATATTGTTGCTGAACATACTATCGCCAGTAACACATCCATTATTCAAATCACTTACCTATTTCCCATAGTTGCTATGCATGACCAAATAAAACCCTTTTACAATAAACCGTGAACTATTGGATACAATAACGTAGAAAATCGCATTTCTCTGTTGGGATTGATATACTGATATTCGATGAATACAAGTAACATAACGGTTTTGACAACTTATAGCAAGAATATAATCAATACACCGTACTGATGAATGCTCATTATGTCGCTACTTGTAAAATGTATGGGTAGTTAAGCGTTTACGCGTGATAAGTAAGTAATGATAATGCAAATCTTGTTCACTGGCAACTGATGCTATGACAATCAAACGTTTGCAAGGTAGGTTAATATTTCATGTTGTTCCCTTTTAAGTCGTTTTGTGACGTTAAAACAAAGCGCACTAATGCAACGCCAAACATCACCTCTGCATATGTTGTACAGTAATGTGAGAGACCATGTTGAACAAAACAAAGCCAGTATTTATTGTTCCTCATTTGCGTACATCCCGCACTCAATTACTAACGACTCTTTGTTGGGTAAGCTCCCAGTAGAAGGACGCCA